>JAPYZF010000190.1:0-155461 GCA_030523045.1 Meteorus cinctellus | reverse complement strand
AACCCCACACGCGAGCGAGCGTAGCGAGCGAGCAAGCACAACCCCACATGCGAGCGAGCGTAGCGAGCGAGCAAGCACAACCCCACTTGTTTTTTTTTTATTTTATTGCTTCATAGCACTCGATCGCGGGAACGAGAGTGTCGATTCACTCGGTTGAACTCATTTTACTCCCACAGAATTCCTTCACCTTTCTGCTTTTATCTCATACTCTGCACCAATAAAATGGGTTTTTATGACCAACACGTCAAAGTTTTACTACAAAACAAAATTATTTCTCCAAGTATTTTAGGAGCAATTTCAATTATTTGATTAGATGTCAATTACATTTCAAACTACCACATCGCATTTGGTCTTTGTTGGTGTATTTATGTATTACCACGCCGTATGCTAGCTACTAAAATTAATCCTATTTATATATACACCCAAACACATACACTTTATAGTCGTATAATTCGTTATCGTTTGATTTTAAGTTTCACTTTTCTAATGTCAATAAAATCTCAACGATTTCAAGGTTTTTATTGACACAATATTGATAACAATATTTATTTAGATATCAAATTTTAATTTGTATTTATATATCAGTTCTTTCGTCCCTCTGATTTAACTCCCCTATGAACATAAAGATGGTTGAACAGATGAATAAAAGAGAAAGACTTGATAATATACCATCCGTCATTCTCCAACCATGAAACGAGCATTAGGTAGGATGATACTCAAGAGAAAATCAACGAAACTAAATAGAATGAATTGAAATGAAAAAGGTAAAATGGGCAAAGAGGATATAACCACTAGAACCATTTAATCAGGCTCATAACTATTGATAATAAAACAAAAGCTATTATTATAAAATAAGTAATATAAATACGATAAAGCTTTAAATGTGTCCAAGGTTGTAAAATGATTTGCGTAAATACAAACATAGGGATGAGTACATTGCTGTCATTCGAGTTGGATTCTAAAGTGGCAGTGGATTGTTACGAGAGCAATCAACTGAAGGATTTGTATTTGAGCGTAAACCAAGGGTATATGTACAAGGATATATTTTGTCCTGACGTGGCGAGCTTAAACCTCTGTTCATAGAATATCCTCTGCATCTCGTATATCTATCACTTGTATCCCTTATCCGAGTTCCTATTTGTTTTACTCTCATGGTTATCGTTGCCGTTTCATAATTATAGCCACAATCCCACTTTCCAATTGCGCAAAAATTTTGTTGAGGCGAGTTTTCGATTTCCAAAAGGATGAATGCAAGAGGAATTGGTAGGATCATTATACTGACGCACCCTTAATCCTTGCTCAATGAAGGGATGGTGGTGGTGAAGCGGTTTAAGGGTATGAGGGGAGAGAAATGTTAGGAAGAAAGTTTGGTAGATTGCATATATATACTATATGTATCTATCCAAGTCTACCGCTTCCTCTCTGTCTCTCTTACTCAAGTTGAAAATCAGGGTCAACGAGGGTCTCTATGGGTTTAGCAATCGCCTCACTGGGGGCGAGCCGGAAACCAGGGATGAGGGGCTAAGGGGAAACTTCATCAATCAACCCCCTCGGTCCGGATCCATCAGCAACGTCATTTCCGCATGTCCAGGGGGTTGGATGCCAGAGTGCATTGCCCCCTAATTTTGGCCTGTCTGTTCTACGCAGACATGACGCGTTACCACCGAGTGAAGATTATATTCATTCCCCAATACGTTATACGATTGGAATATACTCTAATATTATATATTTAATAAGAGGAAATGACAAGCTTATCGGGAAAGAGAAATGTTTTTTATTACATGGGATATTTTTGATCCAAAACTGAATATTATTATGAACCTGAGTAAAAGTTTTGTTTAAGACTTTTTTCAAGTTGCGTTTGGTTCCTATTAATGTAAAATACGATGGTGTTCATGTTATGAGTTTTAAAAATACGACAATTGGTTGACTGGTTAGCATTCGCGTCATCAGCCACATAGACGTGCATGCGGAAGCCAAACAAATTGCCAGTGAAGTCTTATATAAAATCCAAGGATGTATAGTGTGATATGAGGATTCACTGAGATATTTACGAGTTTTATAACACACGCCTGCGCATTGTAAAGTAAATTCCGCGCGTGTCATCGCCGTGTCGAATGTTAAACTTGCAGAGCTAGATAATATGCACAACTACCCATGTGATCTTCATATACTTTTATTGGTTTTTCCGCATGGGATTTTTGGGGTCAACGTTTAAACTGAATTGATGTAATATCTCTGGGGAAAACCATGGAATATAGTGATAGAGTGAATAGAAGTAAATCGTTCAATGATATTCCACAATTTCTTCTGATTGGTTTCTCGTGTAATAACTTTTCCTTTTTCTCTTTCGCAATCAATCAACACAAATAATTCAAAGCCACAAATCAGTCGTAAACATAACGCTCGATGAATAAAGAAAGAATATGGTAATAATCAGAATGATGATAATGAATTCATTCGATTTTTTTTTTGATGAAATCATCAATCATCAATTCAAATGTGTTCTTTTTCAACTGCTCCATATGAGGATAATAATTCTAGTATTATGAAGAAAATAACTGGGTCATTTCCCATATAGAGGGGAATGTGGAAATAAAAAAACAAAAAGATAAGAGTAAAAGTCATGGGCGGAAAACCGCCCCAAAAACTGATACGAGAGAATAACGACTCCCAGTCGTGTGTTCGTGGTTCGATATCCGATTTCGGTATCTGCTATCTGCGGCATTTGATACCCACCGCATTATAAATTATTATTCTCGATTGATAAACTTCTAATGGGTTTTGCACTATTACAAAATGCACAATACAATTGTCCAGTTGGTGCGTATAATATGAACAAAAAAAAAAAAAGAAAAAAACATACGTATACAGCATTTGTTCATTACTAATTAATCAATCGCTATATTTTTGCTTCATTTTGTAGTTGATATGGCAAACTTTTCAATGTATACTGTTATGCTGTTTTATGCATGCATTAAAAGCCCAATGCAACAATTAACAATGGGACATTGAGATCTTGCATAATGCCGCATTGCATTCTCTTTGCTTTATTGTTTCCAACTCGTACAGCAAGTTAAGGAAGGAACTCGGATTTCATTTGGCGGTTGCACGTTATAGGTAGGAGAATAAAAGAGAATTACAAGGAGAGAGGCAGAAAGAGAGAGAGGGAGAGAGGGCGATGAATGACTAGTTGAAAGACGAAGACAAATTTTATTCAGTGATAAGAATTATCGCAGTGAAATTTCTTGTTCGAAGGCATATTTCTATTTAACACTTTTGAAATTAAGGAAATTTTTATGAATTTTTTTTTTTTCATCTTGAAAACTAAATCAACGTTCGTCCAGTCTTCTCAAATATGCTTTCATTATTATTTTAAAGTTTTATGTATAAAATCTGGTAGGAGGGCAATTGATAATTGAGTTTACTACAGCGTTGTAATTCTAATTAAACGAATATTTCAGACTGATTGTTTATGTAGTTTTATTCTCTGTGTTGATTCAAAATACAGAAAGAATGAACATTCTCATTGTGATGAAAATTGCAGAGTGTTTAACTGGATAAAAATCATTTAGTAATTTAAAAGCAGCGTTCATTAAACATTATATAAAAAAAGAAATAACTTTAATAATTTCCTTGATATTAAAATGCAAGACAGTTCTCAAATTCCGCACGAGTATCAATTGACTCTTAAATAACATGCGGTGTAAATTTAGAAGAAAATGTCATATCGTCAAACTTCCTCCTTCCTTCTTCCCAATCTCAATTTCATCTTCCTTCGTTTCAGCTGTTTTGGCAGTCAGCTGTTCGGATACTTAGCGTCCCTATATGCGGTACAATCAACGAACCGTCTAGCTGAAACACACGTGGCATTAATGTTTATAGTATATAAAGATGAAGGAAAGGAGGAAGGAGAATAACCGCAAGCAAGATTTCTAAATTTAGCTTTGGTGTATATTCATCCACTTCCGTTTACTTTTTTGCGGTATTGCTTTTAGATATAAACTGTAAAGTAATAGAGAGAAAAAAATCATCAATTCATCATTAAAAAATTATGGCTTTGACACTAATGTTTGGTGAAATATAGCATTGAGAAATGCAGAAATATTTCGCACTGTTGATAGCGTTGTAAAGCGAATATCTATATAAATACATCGTTGCAGAGATAGGATAAATTCAATTCATATATTGTTGATTATTACGAAGTAATTTTGCACCATTGAGTGAAACCATCTATAATTTTTCAATAACTCTGTCATGTTGAATAATATGGGATAATTAATTCCAAATCCCGTTGAAAGCTTCACGTAATTATCGTCAAACGTGAACATGATGAACTGTTCCATTGTCGCGTAACGATAGTCATAGCAACCAAAATACAGATGGCTCTGACGGCTGTTGCTATGACTACGATGAATTGGATGGTCATCACAACAGTTGTATTGCATAATTGAGAGACTCTTCTATATTATGATTATGATATCGACACACAACCACTTAAACAATATTTCTTAATGAAACTATGATACCTGATAAACATACTTAGTAGTGCCGATGTAACAATACCAATTGTTATTTGAACTTTCGGGAAGGGAGATGCTTTCTACTATTTTTTTTAATTCTTTATTTTACTGTTGTGCAATAGGATGGGATGGGTGAGAGATTGGATAGGGGAGAAAGGTACTGAGATTTCACAAGAAATCCGAGAGGAAATAATGGACGGTATTGAAACACCTCCAACTGTACTTCAAATGGTTGCAGAAACCACAACTTTTTTTTATCACGTACAATTTTTTTGTTGTACTCACGTTCATTCTTTTCTTCTTTCTTACTGATAACTCTGATGAAGGTATAAAATAAAACGCACGTGCGAGCCAAAATCAATATCAATATACATACGTGTTCTACGTGCTACAACACGCGTCTTTTCTTAACGTTTTGTCGTATTAACACTTTTTTTTTATTTTTCCTTTTCTCTTGTGTTTTTTTTTTCCTCTCATACTTGAAGCTTTGCCTTTTTTGTTTTTCACTCATTGTCTCACTCTTCTCTCTTCTCCCTCTACTTCCCTCCTGTTTTTCTTATGCTCACTCTCGCGTCTCCCTCAGTCGTGACGACGCGCACTCTTGGCAAACAGGAAACGAATAAGTGCTGTCGCAGTACTTTTACCTCGCGGGTGGCTGCACACCTTCGCTCAGACTCGCGCACACTATACGAGTTTCCAGTTTCATCTGATGTACACATTTTCATTCGTTTCGTCTTCCATGAAATATTTCACAGATTTTAAATATATTTCATTCATATATAGGTATACTTTTACCAACGTTTTATATTTTTATTTCAAATAATAAAGACTCACTCGGTACGAGTGCACTCCATCTATTATCTTTAGTTATAACAAATATATATATATTATTTAAACAACAGAGAGACAAAATTTTACGTCATTTGTTATTCATTATTACTATTATCGTTGTGTATTTTTAAGAGTTTTGTCTTATCAATTCTGAATTTTTAATCGTCGTTTCAACATGCACTTGATATACCGGCACATTATATAGTCTCGTGTATTTTGCACTTCGTTCATTGTACATTGCATTATGTAACATGAATATATACGTCACAAAATATACACCAGCGACGTATTAATTCTCTCTCGTGCCCCAATGAATGTATGTATGTATACACATGTATAAAAGTGTATATATAGACGCTTGCAAAAGTAAACTTGCGTCGCAAATGTCGCAACGTCGTTGAGCGCTTATTAATGTGTTGAGTCGACCTTGGCGTCGGATTAAACTATCCAACACGATTGTCTAAACTTTAAAATCATATATCAGATGTATAAATTCTCAAACTCAAAACATAGTGCAATTATTCAGGACTTCCATAAACATTCACAATATAAACCTTTCAAATGTCATATCAAGTTTTGAAGAAATAACACAAAAAAATAATTACAATATTAAATTTTACCAAGTAATTTACCTTGTACTTTTTGCTGTGTGAGTTTATAACACAAACTGTGGGTGAAATGGATATAAATATTTTCCGAAACGTCTTCTTTGATAATAGATCAATGTCATTGCTAAAATATTACAATTTCTACTGTCTAAATTTTTTGAATATTCTGTTCAACCATCTCGAAATTATGTAAGCAATGTTATGTATACTCACGAGCAAACGAATGCACGAGATAGTATGAGACAGCAATATTTGGATCGTCATACTGACAAAATTATCAACATCAGATTCTATAATAACAAGATAACAATATTGCTGTCGTGAATATAAATTTTTTTCAATAAAATCCTATTGATTGTTGTCCATCACTTTCTCAATAACATTCGTCAGCAAAATCTTGATGTAATAGCAATACTTTTCTCTTCATCATGCAATGAGACGTAATGAACAAAAAATAATAAACAAATGAAGGAATGAAAAATGTGGAGGATGAAAAGCAAAACAGAACATGAAACAAAAAAAATTGAAGAGTACAGTGAGATAGGGTGACAAACCCCGGCCATCCCCTTAATGTTTTTCACCGCTGTCTGACGCAAATGTCTGGGGCACTTCTCCAAATTATTATATGAACCAACGTGGTCGAGGGGTTCGAGTATAAACGCCAGCAGGGGGAACTCCTATATATGTCTTGTGTTCCTTTCTTCGTTCTTGCTCTCTCACTCATATTCTCCCGTTTTCGTCATATTTGCGCCCCTCTTGCACTTTCCTTTTCTCTCATATAACGTCCACACGCGTTAGAGCTAATGGGACGAGGAGCCGAAGTGAATCATTTTTTTCCTGCGCGTGTACACCCGGCATATATACACATACGTGGCATTTGTGTCGCGTCTCGACGGATTTTTTGAGGAGGGTGGCAATGGGGTGGTTGGCAAGAGGGGTGAAGGAGGATGATCCAAGGGGGAGAGGAAAAGGCATTGAACTTTTCGGTCGAGGGACGCATTGAAAGTCGATATTCGTAATTGGGGATTCTCCAGAGAATTATATAAAATTTTTCCTCTCTCTTTCACTTTTCTCTATCTAGATATGTATAAATTGCGAATGTGTGCTCGTTTATTCGACACTCGTTGCATCAGACAGCCTTGGGCTGTATTATCCGGTTGCGACTCGTCTAGGACGAGTCGTTTGTGTGCACCTCTATTGCTATATACCGAGAATAATTTATTTATTATAATGTTTTCCACGTAGAAGAAACTTATGGCAGTCTCTATTGTACTTGCACACAGCGGGAGGTAAATATGCGTGATACAGTAGTTGTTGTACAGTTGTGTTTGCATGTAGAATTATAAAGAGGAGGTTGTATAGATGGGATATGCCATGCCTGGAGCTTGTAATCTTATCAATGAATTGTGTGTATCTCATATATACGTGCTCACCTACTGTTAATCCCAGTATTATTTTTTTTTTTGCTTACGAAAACGAATGAAAAATATTGTTATGTGTGCGTTTAATTCGAATTGAGTAATATATTACGATATTGTGAAGAGGGCGAAAATTTATTTAGTCTATAACTCACGAGATATAAGAAATAATAAAATATTTATAATCGTTCAAATATTCAATTCTGCAATAAATAATTCGAGTCATCGCCTCATTCGGGTTTATTATTATTTTTTTTTTTTTCTTCTATTTACTTATAGAAGTATAAATTGTACCTAAATTACACCCATTCGTGTGAATATACAAACGATTGAGCATGTCGTGAATAAATACTGAAGTATACGAGCACGCGCGTGTGATTCCCATTTTAGCTCTGTCACACTCACGTATCTATATCGCGTATGTCAATATGTTTTTTTTTTGTAGCAGGTTTGTACGCATTTTCGTGTTCCAATACGCACAAGCGTGATATTGCGTTTGGCCAATTTTATTTTTTTCGTTTTTTATTTCTTTTCATCTTTATTCAGTGCGCACCACCGATTTACCCTGGCGCCCATATCGCTGTTCTGCTTCTTCTGCTTCGTCTTTTCCTTTGAACGACTTGCTGTCTCCCTTTATCGACCATCACTGACACAAACACAGTATCGTGTTGTCTGTTGGGAATCCCGTGTTTTATTCTTGGAAATAATGAAGACATTATTGATTATATTATTCAATCAGACAATTGATTTAGAGAGATGGAACATATGATGTTCATCGTTAGAATAATATATTTATTGTAATAGAATTTTTACTATTTAGTAATATTTGTGTTTAACATATATCAATTTCTTTTCATTTTAAAAATATCAGAAATATTGAAAGATGATTAACAGAGATTATCTCATCTAGGGTATTTTATTTATTTATACTTTCACAATTAGATGAGAATGTTATCAGATGATTTTGATACTCCATAAAAATTTTCTTTGACTTCTTTTGGTATCATCACAATAGCGTAGATTTTTTTCCTTCTCCCAGGCGACAATTGAATTCCTCTAAGAAGAATAGAAAACATTTTTTTTTCCTCCAACCCAGCAATCTATTTTTATAATTGTCACCATGGAGGCAACTCTCTTTGATGAATCGATGTGTCACGCGCGATACGTATAATTCTTCATAGTGTTTCTAATAAAGTTGATTATATACTTTGAGAAGAACAATCAAACTGTTGGACATTCATTCACTCGTTCATATCTTATCAAACTTCAAACACAATTTTCTGGAGAAAATAGCCCAATTAAATGAGTCATACTCTTATTGAAAGCTCTGCTAAAGTCAAAGAACCTTACATTCATCATTTTTTTCACCATCGAAAAAAACTAAAATCTAAAATGATAATTCGAATTTAAATATTCTCCAGTCTGAACTAAAACCCAAATACATATTTCGAATGAAAAAAAAACCTTCTTTCAACAACATCAAAAGTACTCTTCCAATGAATTCAAAACCAATTCGATTGATTATCCCAATAAAGTCAACTCTACCTGAAAATGATAAAAACTTCGTAACATCAAATGTCCCAAATAGAATGGAAACAATTCCTCATTGCAAAGTACAGTGGCGTTCGCTTTGAAAGACACATCCCTGATGTTTATATCCATCTCCCTCTTATTCTCTCGCCACGTGACTCACTCAACGGCTCCGTTTCACTCTTGCAGACACGTTGATTCAAGCGTCTATACTACCACACAGTCACTATTACTACTACCACCATTATACCATTACCACTACTACCAACTATATCGGATGACTATACCAAGTCTACGTCTCTCATTCGGTACAATATATTCTACATGAAAACTCGTCGAGTGAGAAACGCTCGGTGGGGATTTGCTGCTCCACCACACTACCATCTCAACCAGCTCTCCCCTTGCTCTCTACCACCACTTCATGCCCCCCTCAAACCTCTCCCCTCTACATCACATAGCTACCTCCCACGCCTCGGGGCTGTAGACCATTGCTGAGCGGCCATTCCTTTACTGAGCTTCGAGCAGCGCGTATTGAAACGTCGTTTTTAAAAGACCGCAACCACGCCTCTGCCAAAAAAAGCAAAACACTGAGGCAAATACACACAATACGCGCCAAATACCAATTAATACATATAACAATATATAGACACATATATGTTTGTATAAAACCAACAGTAATATTGTTTATATACATATATAGATGCACAGGTATATATTAAATATATATATGTGTGTAACACGTGCGCGGCGATACAACGAACCAGCGAGAATTTTGGAGTAAGCAGGCGCCGCTCAGCTCGTGTGTGTACGTGACACGTGTTATAAAATTATTTCAAAGTGCAACAAAATTATTTTGACTGTCATTATAAGAAATAAATTTTAATTTGAATAATTCTAATACTAATACAACAAACAAAATGATTATATGAAAAGTGTGTTTGACAAATAGTGTTGAATCAACAACATCAGACTTTGAATTTTAACTGCCGGCACGTTGCTTAATAGTGTATTGTTGCTATAACCGCATTAAAGTCAAACGAAAAGGCGAGAAAAAAAAAGGGAAATAAAGGGAAAAAAAGAATTAAGTTGCCACCAGTGACCGTGTGGGGGGTTAGTCTCGAATAAGCCTCGGGATACAGTGCAACGTGGTGTTTCAAGTGCATATATCTACGATTCATTGGCGAGCAAGAGAAATATATACATATATCTATACGTATATACATATACACACGTACGTGAACGGGTTGGAATAAATCGGAGTGAGTTTGCGCGCGACACAAGGTCTTGCTCGAGAACTCTTCCCTCCGACATTTTTATTTATTATTATATATTTTTTTCTTCTTTTCAATTTTATTTTTATTTCTTCAACACTTTCATACTCTTATACATCCATACATACATATATACACAAATATATATTTTTTTAAATCCTCTTTTCACGCGTGCCTCCTTCGTGTTCTCATTCCACTCATTTTGCATACAAGTGCAATCGGAGTCATCCTTGAAGAGGCTATTGACGAGACTGAATAATAAATGAAATATAAAAGTTAAATTATATAAATGGAATGAAAGATAAATGATTATGATAATGAGGATGATGACTGTGCGTGTGATCGATGTGTAAAATATAAATAAAAAAGTGTGCGTTAGATTGTCGTGTTGACTTTTAGAATCATTGAGAAAAAGAATAGTGCGAGAAAGAGGAGAGAGAAAAAAAGGTGAAAAAAAAAGGTTGAAGGAAATTCCGCAATAGTCGTGAGTGATTCTTCGGTAACGTTACGCGATCACGAGGGTCCGGCGCAGTGTCGTAATAGTCTCTCCTCTGCGTAAACGAAGGTCGCTGGCTCGTAACATCATCCGGCTATACGAATTTGTATGAGTTTATATGTGGACAGGCAATACAACAATTGTGAATAATAATTTTATATAGAGATATTAAATTGTGCAATATAGAAAAATAACATTGGTGGCAATTGTCATTGAGGAAAAAGTAGCCAAACAAACGGAAAGAAACAAAAAAAAAAAAACAATAACACTTTATTCATTGTGATAACTGCAATATAAAATATTATTGTGGTGTGAAGGATACGTGATACACAACATCCGAGTGAGCCGGGGGGAGAAAATGTTTCGAGCTTACGGCACTGCACCAGCGGAAACACCTACCGGTGATTTCTATCCTTGGAACACTGCATTTTTCAACAAAGGTGGTGCGAATAAATACTATTTTGATTAACTCATATTTTCAATTGATATCACTTGCCATTTTTCATTCATAGACAAATCCATTCATTCATTTATCCATCCATTCATTCATGGTTTTCATTGTCAATTTGATATCTTTTATGCTAAAAAATTCGCAGCTTCTGGAATTTATAGAACATCTTTCGTTACAATTTTCATTGATAGATAACAAATGATTAGGATAAAATTAGAAATAAAAAAGGTAATGGAAAACAGAAAGGAAATGTGACTGAGAATTGGAATGTTTATATTTAGCCGATACGTCATTTCATAAATATTTTCGTCATTGCCAAAAATTCATCATCACATGATATTTACCAATATAATAACATCAATAACTCAATTTATTCTTGAAACAATAATGCGTTATTATTTTTATTATGATGCTAACTAAATATTTTGTTTACTCAGCAGAACTTTTTTTTCGCGCGACGAAAGAAATACACATTATGAAATATAGCAGTTTATTCTTCCCTCTTTTTTATTATATATATATAAATGATATATAGACATATAAACATATATATATAATACTGAATATATATAGATATACGTTTATTTCTCTCACTGACTGTGGCTTTATATAGAATCGATCGTCGCCGGCGCACGAGACACGCTCGAAAATTTTACGTTGCATTCGTTTTTTCAAGGAGACATTTAAGTATTCGAAAAAATTGGCCACGAAATTTATTTAAAAATGACGCGAGTTGCATATGCGTATTTCAGTATTTATCAGGAGTCATAGGTTTACTTTCTATCCATGTTTATTGTTTGGTTTTGTTGTTTATTTGTTCTTTTGAAACATTTATTTTCATCATCTTCAACAATTTTCCGAGGCCAATTGAATAACGAAGACATAAGTCAATATGTGAGAGAACAAAAAATACTTGTGCGTTATTGATGAACGACAAAAGTCGGATAATGAAACATAAATATGTGTGTCATAAAGATCTTTTGTTATGAACAACACAATTCTCTGTGACATGTTCAGGGATGTGTATTATTCCACAATTATCAGTTCATTTATGGTGTGTATTCGTGTTAGTGTTTTGAGGACAAGATAGGAGTGAGTTCCATTTGCTCGGTTGATAATATCACGCACGGATGTATTTCACCTGAAATGTGGATAATAAATTATCGTAATGAGAAGAAGGTTTCACTGTAATATTAAACTCAGTAAATTTTGTCTTGATTCTGGGATTATTGCGAATGTTAGAGTATTAGGGTTTAAAAGAGTATAGTCAGCGAGAAAAATTAGTCTCGAGTTGGTGGTGAAACTAATCTGATGCCATGTCCCTACTGAAACGTTTCTGGGAGTCGGGGAAAATTTCGTCATTCTTATAAACTGCATTCTGCGTTGAATTCGTGATCTCAAAACTCGGGTGTCAACAGTCCGGAGTGGATAATTGAAAATGATTAATTATGAACCCTCCTGAAATGTTCATGTAATTTTTGAATGAAGTGTTTACGGTTGACACAATCATACCATCGTGTGCAGAATATTAAAACAGAAAAGAAGCAGCCAGAAAACTGTATATACTTTATGATTTATTCTACTCCTCTTAGCAGTGCTTTGTGATTGAAAAAAATTTGTACGTCCGCAATTAGCACATAGAATATATAATGAGTGTAACAGAGATGCACAAGGAAGGAAGCAGTTGCACGGGAAATGAATCGTGTGTTTCATTTCCGTTCAAAAAAAAAAAGACAATTTTATAAAAATACTGTGACCAGGCAAAAAAAAATCTTACGGTATTTATAGTTTTTTCAATTCAGTTGCAGATGATGTAATATGATTTCCGCAATTTGATTATAATCATTTTCTCTCGTGATTATCATTGTTTATGAGCACTTGAAGATTATTTATGTGCGGTTTAAGATTCATTCAAATCATGACACCTATCAGACATTTTATTTATACCACATGCACGCGGGTTAGTCGAATAATCCTGGATTGCAATCAACCACGACATTTTCCATTTTCTCCATTCACAGAGGGAACTGCGGGTAAGTGGATACTCTTGAGGTCCAAATTAATGAACGGTCTATCTAGCTACGTCTCTCACGACACCGTTCACCGTGTCATTCTAGACAATGACAAATGGTCTTAATTAAAGCGCACCGCGTACAATACCAATTTCGTTTGTGACAATGAACAAATGTTCCTGCACTTTTCAACATTTGAAATTTTTAATTATAGTGAAAAAAACATAGAGATGCGGTGCTACTTCATAAATTTTTCATACGTTTCTGCACACCCAATTCATAAATCAGAACTAATGAATAAATTGTAAAGAAATATATACTCCAATAATCTCCTTTTCATATATAGGAAAAAAAAGTAAAATTATATTCCGATGTGTTTTTTCAATCATTATTTTGAGTGCTACTGACGATATTGATTGCGTTCACGGTTCACATGATACTGTCGTTGAATTAATATTAGGAAAAATATTTGGGAGGCCAAGAGAATTATTGTAGCGAAAATTAAGTGGTGAAAGTCACTGCAATATTCAGTTATATATTCTATTCTTTATTTATTTATATATCATTGCTGTACAGTAGAGGGGGGAAAAAAATAAATGAATGTCAATTAGGAATTGTATTAAACGTTATAGCACTCGCTCATTTTTATTTATATTTGTGCATCGTTATAATTTTGATACTTATGGAATTTTATCATACATAATGATAGCAATGTATCCATTTCCGACGATTCATTGTTGTTTTTATCATAAAATGTCATCAAATACGAACTTGATGAATTTAACTGCAACAATTCTTTTATTTGTGGGTATGAGAATTCATAAAATAATATATGAAGATGCATAATACGATGAATATTTACGACTCAATAAATGTCAAACTAAATTAATGGTCTGGGCTTTAGTGTATTTATGATTTATATTACACAGGAAAAAAATTTTTATGTAATTTTTACGAGGCTCGTGTAGGTAACCGAGAACGTGAGAGCAAAATGTAACGTAGCCCTTTATCTTTTCCTCGATTTAGTGCCGGCAAATCTTTCAATTTTTTGGTTCACCCGTTTGGAAAGTAACAAATACTGGCAGAAAAAATGTTTCTCATTATTCTTACCATATTTTTTTTACTGAATTTACGAATTCAGAACTCCCTTATCATTTGCATAGAATGGTAAAACTCTTCCAACTTTGTCATCTTTTATCTTCCATAATATTCTTCAGATTTCGATAATCCAATTTTTCCCAATTGATGTGTCGCATTAATCACATTTATCATTCCGCTGTCAACTTAGTCGAGTTTTCATTCATTTCATCTATTTGCAGACATGTAAACGCATGTTTTCATTTGTTTGTGCAACGTGCGACAGTTAATGTGTATCCTATAACATTTCGTACAAATAATAATAACAATAATAATAATAATATAATATCTATACGACATTCGTCGAAATAATATCATTATATAATCCCACAAACAGTGATAAGCATGACAAAGTTTCCTCTGCACATAACCGATACTACGTGAAAATGCATAATCGCTGTGTATATTTACATGTCGAGAGAACAATAACTTCCAGGAAACTTTCACTGATCTCAATGTCATCTGTATTATAACTAAAAATCATTTTGAAATCAAATGGAAAGAAAAATTCTCCCACGTATTTGTATTCAATTTTCTCCCGCATCTTTTAAATGTGTATTCGAGGTCATAGTGACGTCTAGGCAATGTCTAAAAACTGGAAAGTTCTACAGTCATCGAATTGTGAGCCGGTTTCATAACATTTGAGATGATCTTTTTGAAGTTTGAATGACATTGTTAAGATTTTCTCTTTTATCTTTTTGAAACCAAATACAAAACTGATAACCGCTGATTGATATACTTTTGTAGAACTTCTTCTCAAGAGCCGTTAGTGTAGTCGTTATATAATAGTAAATCACACAGAAGCTCAATTTCCGCGCGTGAACAACCGAACTACACATGTATAGTATACATAACCTCCTATTCAGTACTCCCCATCTCTACCATTTTCCCCTTCTCTTCGGCAACGCGCGTTTCAATACAGCGTGGATCCTATAAAGTGCCTTGACCTGGCCTGACCTGCGCAACTTCGCACCCTACTGGTACCTGCTACCCCGTCATTCATTCCCCCTTTGCTCCTCTTCGTTTCTCTTCCATCTCGTCCTTTTTACTCGGCCCCCACCACAAATGTTCGCATTCGCTACGATCCCCATCATCCCCCGATTTACTCTTGTATTTCTAAATTCCACCACTTCGCTTTATCCCAACCTTTCTGCATGATTTCTTTTTTTTTTATTTTATTCAATTTGAAGGAAATAAAAAAATACCTCAAACAAAGTTTGATGAATTGGTTTGATGCCCTAGCTTGGTACAATTTGTCAAAAATGGAGACAACTTTTTTTTTCCAATAGTTTCTCAACTTTTAGAATATTATTTTCACTAATTAAAAAAGTTAAAACATATTCGAATATATTTTTCATATGAAATGACATTCAAGAAAAATCTAATATAAAATATCAACAATTTTGATTTTATTATAAGATCATCTAATTTATGGAAGACACAAAACACATAAATAAAGATTATGAATAACAGTCGGAATTCCCATCATGAAAATCTTATTCAACATTTTTCAAATGTATTAGAAGGACATGGCAGATTAGGGAATGGCCATACAAAAGTATAGAATACATTTTCAATTTCTCATAATAGAAAATATTCTCAAGATTATTTGAAATGGTGGTTTACTTAGTACACAACAAAAAATGATGATATAAGATACAAAAGGGGGAAGAGGAAGTAGAGAGAAAAGGCAATCAATAGTCTCGGAGTATCGTTTTCTCGTGTAGTCTGGCCGCAACTCGGGGTGTCTCGCGGTCGATGAACAGAAGTGGAACGTGCGGGTATATAGCTGTCACATTCGTGGCCGCGCGCTTCGCTCCATACCTCTTGTATATACTTCAATCTCTTCCTTTTCTCGCGCGACCCCTTACTGTCTTTCTACACTATTCATCTCTACACACAAGAAACGAATATATGGCTATAGAGGATAGTTAGAGTGAAGTGAAACGAGACGAAAGGACAAGAAAATCCAGGGAGAAAGGATGACTGATACTGACGTTGGATTATTAACGATCTTGTTCCCTCTTTTCACCTACCCCCATCTATACTGTCGTTTTCATCAATTTGTATGAATACAACGATAAATGATCATACCTCAATGTCTCTCCTCTATTCATTATTTTTTTATTCCCCGCATACAGCAACATTTTTTTTTTTCCTCATCACTGCACCCCCATTTTTTTTATCCTCTTTTTTTTCTCAACTCATGCGTCCAATTCAGATGCGAAATGAGGTCAACACTGCCATTTAATTTCCATTTGTGAAGAGTATAATTATTAGGTCAATATATCTATCGCAAGTTTAATAATAGATCCATAAATCAAATAGTCCAAGTGCAAAGTGGTGAATTGAATATTTTAGAATAATAGGTTTTTATTCATGTCATATCGCTTATGAAAATAAAAGACATTCTCTTTGAATAGATTCAATTGTAAACGAATTAGAGAACGGATGTGAATTACTCTATCTCTCATTCTAAATTTTCCAGAGAACCATCATGTGCTCTTTATTGTTTGTTCAATTGCTCCATTCACGTTTCAAAGGGCGAAAAAAAATACGTGACTAGTATAAACAAGTGAGTGATCCTCATATTGAATCAAGAGAATTCACTTAAAGAAGAAAAGTTCATGACGATTTTTATATTTATATAAAACTGCAAATAATCTCGTGTTAAAAGTGTTTGAGATAAAATCAAATTTTTTTACAAGATAAGATATCGAATATGTTACTCACATATATCACGGCACCATTTATAATTCTTTGATATGCAACTATGCGCTCAGGTAATCTTTCGTAGGGGTATACAATGTTGACAAACTACGGGTGTGTATTTGTCTTTTTGGTGTATACCCGCATTTACAGCGCCGTTATTTCATGTTGTGTACCCGCGTAAATGTGCGATGTCAATTATCGTGCACAATGTCGATATAACTCCTGTTGAAACCCGCCTTTTCTGATGTAATAACTTAATCCCATTCACTCGACAAAACTCCAGTAAAACGATATTCAGAAGCCTTTTTTTTTGTCTCTTGAATTATATATCCACAATTTTTATTATTTATTCATTATACAGTCGGTTACTTTCATTTTATTTAATTGAAAAGAAAAAAATAATCCGGGAACTCTGATGGTCAAACATTGAATTACTTTAATAAGTAGCATACAGAGATAATTCATCTTTGCACGCGAAGATATACTCGCAAAACGTTGTCGAACATGCTTTCTCTGACTCTTCTACACGGAAGCTATTATCATTTTACCAAAATTACGTGTATGCATCGTGTATATTTATACCTCTATAAATATAATGTCTAGTTAATAATCACAGATTGTATCAGCAATTGGATAGACTACTGATTGGAGTAATTTTATTCCACCAGTAAGTCAGGTAATTGATAAATTTGATCAAATAATATATTACGATTTTTGCTAAATTGCTAAATTGCTAAATTGCTTTATCCGATTGATTGTTTGTTAATTGAGATATAAATCAAAGAACTATTAAAATTTCATACTCGTTTATTGAAAGTTAACATTTTAATTGCTAAAACATTTTGACGAATGACTTTCGTCCGGTTCTTTTCACTCATTTCGCTCATATGTATATTTAGAAAATAGTTTTACGTAAATTTTGTTACCTCACAGAAGAACGTGACAAATTTTTATAATTCTTTTGCATGTCACATCGGAGAAACTGATGTTGAGCAAAATTCGTTGGACCATAGTTGAGTATGTGGCACAGAGAAAATATTTTTGATTGTGTATTTATCATTTGTTTATTTGTTTGCTATTTTTGAGAGTGTGAAGTGATAGTCTCAAATTTCCAGATGTCCCTTGAGGCATTATCGAGCATATTCTCCTCACTACCACTATGGTGCTGATAATTTGTTGAGGAGATTGCGGCAAACTTCATTTGTTTCCCTTTGTATATAGAGTTTCAGTTGAGCTTTGAGAATGATAACGCGTAGAACTGTCTCTAACAATCGTGATTAATGGCTTTGTCATTTACACCATAAATATGTATGAAGAGAAGGGACAAGACGCTTCGTCGCGTTTGGAGTAGCTAAGCTTGAATGAAATATTTTATACAATATTTTCAGCCTTAATGGAGCAGATTCTGATAAAAATATTTATTGATGTATAACATGATGTTCTGGCTCTGAGGGAGAATAAGAATTTTATTAATAACGACATTGATATAATCAGTATATCCAAGTGGACTTCGCTGTGATTAGAATTTCCGAGGTGTGAAGGAAAGTTGCCGGGCTTGTAAACGAATTACCTGCGTTATATGATCGCTGTTTATGTTATAATTGGATGTTTGGGACAGTGATTGTTGATGACACATCTCAGTAATATAAAGTCTAATTATGCCAAGGTTCAAGTGTTGCAGTATTTGTGTCATATGCGCCACCAAATAATGAGAGTTGTTGCATAATTACACTTGTTCCGTTCATCCAAATTCAAAAACTATATATTGAGCATACAATTACATTGGAAAAAATGTATTATTAATTAGAAATGTTATTTTGAATTTCAACACTTAAAAAAATATTAAAACCCCACATCTTCATCATATTGTTAGGAACTGGCGTATTAGTAGTTGATTGCAATCAAACTGATAACAATTGAGCTCAGTCTGTTGTCATCGATAAAAATCTAAACAACATTAATCGCGTCTACATGACATCATTCATTCATTCATCGTAAAGTATTATGAATTGATTGACGAAAAAAATCACGACATCCGATTACGTTTTGTACCCGCACAATGGTACACATCGGGGTTAACAAAACAGGATTACCTCTGACAATACATGACATATTAATTCCCATTTAGTTACCCAGCACAACAGAAAAATATTAACGAACATAAGTTGCATATAACGAGCACTATTAATCCCCCTTATACGAGGATGCATTTTTTTTATTTCATATTTTTTTCCGACATTAATACTATTACCTAGGACAGTTGAACAAAAAAAAATGATAATAATAATGATTTCCCTGTTCTCGTGATGTAACATTAGATGGGAATTCCCCAACGGATATACCTCATCTATAAACACAACGACCATTTATCTATCGCAATATATTAATAACGAGTTTTCGAATTATTTGAACATTTCTGTGTAACAACGATGTTGACGGAAAAAGTAGGAGAAAAAAAAATTGAATAAAAATAAAACAAAGGAGAAAAGGAAGAGAAGGTATATAGAGATAAAAGTGAAGGGAATTAACAGGGGTTAGAGAAAGAAAAGAGAAAAGGGTGGCCGCGAGTTATGACGGTCGTGGTGTACAGTAAAGAGGGCAGGTAGGGGCTACGCATGTCAACTGGAGGGCATTCAACTATCGATCGTGGTACCCTGGCTTGCAACCCCTCATATACACAAGTCTCCTCTCCGCCGCCCTATTCTGTCTACCTTTAGGTCTATACACTATTTCATAGCAGATGTGTATCCGCATTTACATTGGAAAAATATGGATACAAATGTTCTCCACGTGTAACAGCTGATCACGTGCCTTTTAATATTCTCATAATAATTTTTTTTCCCTCTTTTTTATTCCATTCTGTTTTCACAGATATCAACAATTATTGAATTAAACTTTGTATATAACTAATAATGTAGTTATCTAGCTCGATATAATTCTCAGTCTTCTCGACATAATTTAGATAAACGACCGCATGCGTCATGCAATTTCAGGTCTTTTCTGTGCTTATTGAGCGTGAATGCATATATACGTGTACGTATTGCACGGGGACAACATTAAACTGAGGGAGTGTGTAAGAGAGAAAGAGAACGAGAGAGAGACGTGGGAAGTGCCCTATTGTGAGATAATCCGGGCTCGTAACGGTAGGACGCGCGTGCGCGGTGCCTGCTTCCGGTTGGCCGAGTTCGACTTGCGGGGACGTCAACGAGTGTTTTTGTGCCCGGGGGATTCATTTATTTTTTTCTACGCTTTACCTTTTTTTTTTTATGTTATTCTATTTTTTTGGCCCCGACTTTTGTGGCCAACCAGAAGTTATTGAGCATATTTATGAGTGTCTACTTTTACACATCGGCGAAAACATCCACAGATGGTGAGGCGAAATATTTAGGCAATTGATATCGTGTAAGGGATCGTAGAAAACGAGATGAAAAGCAAATGAAAATCGGGAATATTAGAGCCAATAGTGATCTTTTATTTAGGGTTGGCTAATCCCGGTTCGATAATCCCTTGAGATCTTTCTTTTTGCTTGTTTGGTTAACCCCTTTCACCCTCTTGAAGTCACATTAATTTTGTTCTAAGTGTGAAATAAGTGTCCCTGAGCGGTTTAGTTCGAGCCATCATTCATCACGTTGTTTATATTTCTGGTAGAATAAAATATTGTGATTATTTTATTTTGTTGGATAAATAGTCGATTGGTGTGAATTGAGAATTGATTCATGAAATGATTTTTCTTGACCGAATTAAAATAAATTGGTAGAGAAAAGAATTATATTCTATCACAATATTTTCCAGATATTTTCTCTGTGATATAAAAACGTAAAATGACCAAAATAAAATATTTATTTTTATTGTGGCAAGTCATGTGTAAGATTATAATTTGTCTTGATTCAAGAATATATTTTTTTAACGAACATCACATTCTCTTGTAGATATTTTATTGGAGACATGTGTTTAAATGTGTCGCTGTATAAGTCTGTTCTATATGGCATCTCGCAAATGAATGCGAAGGTAATTCTCGTTGGCGGTTGAGTGCTCGCAACGACAGAAATAGAAACCTAAACTGCAGTTTGGTCTTTTAGATTTTATTTTGATGGTTGCCATGCGTTTCTTTTTCATTTTCTTTATTTTTTTCTTTGTCTCATCGTCACTTGCTCAATATATCTCAGTTGGTATGGAATGATGTCGTGTGCTTTAATTCCACTTAATTCTGAAGACAAACATCACATACAAATGATAATATATTCTGTAAAGTATGATAAAATATCGAATTATATGAAAGGATGATGTTTGTTAATGCTTTAAAAATGTGAACGAATATCCCGAATAAAGAGAACGTATTAGAATGTTTGTGTTGTATAACAGTTTGTCGTAGACTGTTTGTTCAGAGCACTGATTAGCAAGCAAACACTTGCAAAACTTTTAGCGTAAAAAGTCGCCGATGATCCTTGTTTGGGAGAACTGAATTTCGTTCATTTGATATCATACAATTGTTGTTGAAGCTGATTTCCAACTGGACCAAGTTGTGAAATTATTGTAAACTTTATCTATTGATCTGTAACAATACTTTAATTTTATGTGGATGTAAATTTTGGAAATTTTTAGTTATTCATTCTTATTCTTCACACAAATACTTTCTTGAAATTATTCGGATTGGAGAAACATAAAATTTCTATAGAAAAAATCGCGAACCTTTTTTCTGCCAATTTATTTTCAACTTAAAAATGCAGGAGAATGTCAAAAATTAACATCACAATAATTCATTCTTCTTTTCGTGTTTTTCAATACCATTTCTCTTTCACTTTTCACGTATGACATTTCTTTATTAATAAAAGAATCGGGTGGGATACAATGTAATTATTCCAACTCAAAATATTCTATGCAAAGTATTCCACAAACTCGCGATTTCTCATTCTATATAGACAATATGAACATACACTCGCACGAATGTATATCTGATTGCAAAAAGCCATTTCGAACCTGTGGCATTATTAATCCAGATTTTTACATCTCTCCTTTTTCTTTTGCATGTTTAACGCGAATTCGTTTACTGTAAATTCTGCACTTTTAAAATGAGAAAAAAAAGATAAATGAGAGGGGAAAAAAAAATAACGGATTGAAATAAAAAACCTGATCGCACATTCGCCGAAATTGCGATCATGCGATAGGAGCACATGGAGATTTAATGGCCACGCCCGCTACAAAAAAAAAAGTACTTTCACGAATAACAATGCGACGTACCAGATATATACACGAATATACGTGGTATTCGAACACCAAAAGAATGACGCTTATATTTAATCTACACGTAAGCTTTACGCTTTTTATTTTTCTACTTTTTTTCCACTGTGAGAATACTCGTGAATATTGAGTTGTATATCGAGAGTCACGTCTGCTGACTTTTTATCCCACGCTAAACAAACAAAAAGTAAAACCATAAAAAGCATCCCACAATTTTTATTCACATCCGAAAGCACACCTATTTATATACATATTACGCATACATGCGCATTCGTTTGCTGCGGTTGATCGAAGAAACTTTCCGCACGTTTGATATCGCTTCATCTACGTTACTATCGTCATGTGCATGTATATATACATGATCATAATTCAAGGCTGTATATATGTACTCCTCTGAAATTGCGACAGAAAATTAAAAAGTTTTATGCAAACATATTTTGCTTATGTTGGTTGGTACTAATTTTTCTATCCTACAAAGATGATGGTCTGAATAACGGGGACAATAATTTTTTTCATCTTTATCGCTCCTCTGCGAAATTTATTGAGTGTCGATATCATCATTCAATTTTAATCAGAATTTGTATAGCTATAATACAAGTTTGATTTTCACACGTGTGATTGGTATAAATAACGACCAAAATGGATTCATAACCAGAAGAAAGATCGAAGATAAAAGTTTCTGAAACTGGAACTCCAATATAATTTATCACAAATTAATAACGCGTTTCCTGGTTTTATCAATTTTTTCATCATCATGTTCTGTTTTTTTCCATCAAATTTCAAGTGCATCCCATTTTTAATTCACAATGATCTGTTAATTTTTATCAATCAAAATGAGCAGAAGATTCAATTATCGTTATCATAATATTTTATCATTTGAATTTGGATCTACTAAATCATCTCAACTCTTCAAATTTGCAGACATCAATATCACGAAAAGATAAATCAACAAATCGAATCGAAGTCTCATCTACTTTCTCAAACATATCAATTCCACATAATTACCTCATTAATCAATCAGTTAACACATGATCAATTTTTTTCCGTTAACATTATCCATGACGTCAAGACAATTTGCTGGTGAAATTCATCACTCCAATACGATCACTGATACATATCACTCAGTTGAAAGCTACAATGTTGTTGGAACTTTTACAATATCTTCCAATAGGTCTTTTCATTCCAATGGGATATCAAAAATCTCCAATTTCACTGTGTTTATATATCCTATGCTTGCAATATATCTATATATTTATATGCATACCTTAAGGATATATATGTGTACATGTGCATTTGACTGCACGTGATCCACCTACGAAGTGAATCTCGTTTTTCGTTGGCTGCAAAATCGATTGGACAGTCAGGTCGATATTTCTCCGCTCGACAGCCTCGAAATTGCGGGCATCGTGTGACGTCAACGATTTATCGTTCAAGTATTGTGAACGCGAGGCGCATCTTTCGCTTCTCATATACATCAAGCTTTTAAATATATATATATATATTTATATCATCACAGTGTGCGTGTAAGTCGTTTTTATTCGATTGCAACGAATTGAAATAGGTTAATATACACATTCTTACATATCGAGTCATGTCATTTTATATATAATTACTACACATGTATATGTTTTCTCGGAATATAATTAGATACATAAATGCAAAGAATACTGTTGACTCGAAGGAATAAAAATCGAACTGATTGGTTTCACACTTGGAGTGAGAATGAATTTTATTTGCCATTTTCATGCAAATCTCATGTCAATGATTGCGATTGGAAAACTTTTGATTAATTTATTTTCTACTCTTCGTAATTTTTATTGGCTTTGGAATGTACAACAGGACTTAACTATTAATTTTCATGAACGTAATTGATTAGTCTTCAGAAAATTGCAAAATAAATTCATGAAACATTAAGAACAAAAGAATATTTATGATTAAAAATTAATAACTAAACGTAATCATTAAATTCTCGACAAAATTTTCCCCCACCAAACTCTAAACAACAAAGTAGCAAATTAAATAAAAACCACCTCTACGTTATTTTATTCAAATCATTCTTTCACTGAATGGAACTTGTCAGGATTGAAGACATAGAAGTAAGACCTGTTGGTTTTGGGAAGTAGTCCACCTCCTACTCTGTTATCTAACACTTTCACCTCTTGCCAAAATGCGCAAGACGATGCGCACACACCTCACATACCTATGTACATAAATATATACATCCACATATTCATAAATAAACACACATGGACACACGTCAGCATATTCGCGCACACACACATATTAATGCGTTTACACAAATTCTTGGTGAGGAATGACGATGAGCAATCAATTTCCGATTGATTCCCCGGAACACATTGTCAACGACGAAATCAATTTTCACGCTCAGTCAGGCATATTGGACGCTCTCATAATTGCTTCAATTAGCGGATTGAATTTCGTGATAGTTTGACTGACATCTACATATATACACATCTATATATACATAGACAAGGTAGAATTCATATCATAAATAGGCTGTTACGATTGAAATTCTCGAAAACAAGCTTTATCGATATAGTCTACAGAAATCTGACTACAGAACGTTAATTGGTCGTAACAGTTGTGTCGATATATATATATATATATATATTTCTATCTGTCGTCAGTTCAAGTACGGAGCAGTTTGATGCAACTATTACAAGGTCTTCAGTTGGAGGTTATATATATTAGATGTAGAGAGTGCGAGAGCAAGGGAAACAACGAATAAAGAGTAGGAGAAAGATGCCTGTGGGATCGATTGCCCTTCGATTGAAATTATTGCGCCAATACTAGACAAATATATATATTTATAAATAGGTAAGCGTTGATGAATTAGTGTCTCTTATGCAAGTATTTGTTTCTTCAATTATCATGAGCCTTTATTATTATATTACGTTGATTGCTATATGGCTTCGACGGAAGGAGGTTTTGTTTGTTGTATTAATTTATAAAAGATTTATTGTTTGTTCACTTTCTACAGTGATGTTCTGCCATGGAGATGTTATTTACATATATGAGTTTATAGGAATGCTTATTTGACGTGGCGTGGGCGCTTTTGTGGTCTGATTAATTTTTATTATGGAAAAGGTCCAAAAAAAGCAATAGAATATTTGGTTGGATCTTGCATTAGATATTATGTCCTTGATGAAACAATTGATAAATTTCTGCGATCAATTAAATGAAAAATTTTCTGTTTTATTAGTCCCGATAAAATGCGGATGTCATTTTTCTTCATGGGAAAAATGTCGTATTTTATAAACTTGTTATATTACAGTGCAGTCTCTTTTTCTTATAACCTCACGATGTTACGAATTTTCCTATTATGGTTTTGTTAGAGTACGTTTGATAATTAATAACATAGTGAATATTTATTGAATTCAACTCAAAATTTCGTCTCGACCAATTTTGTCTACATCGACTAATATCTACGTACATTAATACCAACGGACCAGTTGGACCCAAAGATCGACCCTGTCTAATTTATTCACTACCCTTCTCAATTCTACGTTGCGCTCTTCATTAACAAGTGCAATATTGAATAAAAAATGGCCAATTTCGATTGATGAAGTAAATAAATATCGGTCAAAGAATTTGTTATATTTCAAAGTGACAATTCCAGAAAAACATGAGCGTGCGCTATTTATACCAACTGTGTGGTGAAACTTTCCCGCAACCTCTTTATAACATCCATCTATCGATATACAGATCACTGGGAGTATGCTATCGTGTATAGACACGATCTTCGAGCAATAGTGGCTGGCCTGAAGCCAAAAAAAAAGAACCTCTGCTATATACGTCGTTTTTCCATCGAGGAGAGCGATAGCCCAACGCATGAATGCTTCACTGCTCATCTCATGCCCCCCTGCCGACCTAACCCCTTTCCTTTTCTTGTTTACAGTCCTCCTGTGATACTATACATCCGTCACGAATTTTTTCTAGCGCTACTGCCATTCCGGACATCGCCGAAAGAAACAAATTTGTTGTTCACCTCTTTTTTTTCTCAAGAAAAATCGAAGCAATAAAAATCTAATGATAAGAATGATATAAACAAAAAACATAATATCACAATCATTAAAAACCAACGTCTATAAAATTTATTAAACAGTGGCAGATGCAATAATAATTCAGAGTATTTGCCTCAGACTGCATAACAAATGATTTGATAGAGTAAGAGACGAATGAAATAAGAAAGATGAAGTGTACGAAGAAGAAGAAGAAAAAGAAGAAAAGAGAGAATGTGGTAGGTGAGGTGAATGGCACGAGCACACTGCAAATCATCAGACTCTAAGCACGACTCTCGTCTAGCATCTGTCGTTATTCTCTACTGTTGCTGAGTTGCAGGAGGGTACTTGCAAACATCTTCAAACATATGCTCCAGGCATAATACCAATCTCTTGAGTCTCACTCTTTTCTCTTTTATGACCAAGAAACATTTTACAAAGGATATATATGCATGCACAATCAATGTCATCTGTGCATAGATATACATCTACCATGAGAAATGAATATGTATAAATAATGTGAGATGAAGTGAGGGAGAAAAGATATGACAAGTCATTTTCACTTGGTGTAGTCTTCCGTGATATTAATTAATTCCACTACTATTTCGTGATGCAAAATTTTTTTTCTCTCTCCATTTATTCCATCATCTCTAACTTGTGAAACGATTGAGGATGGTTATGAATTGGAAAGTACCACCACCTAGTAATGACATACTTCACACCATCATGAATTATTCTACATTTTTCATTTCTAATTGAAGATTCGAAAAAGAAAATTATCAAAATTAAAAATCAACTTTTTTATTCTCATATAGAACTCTGCAATTATATATCTCTACATCTTGTATACTTTCAATCAAATCGATCATACATAATAAATTGAAAATTTTCGATTGGATCAGCAAATACACGCAATCAATCAACTAATTCCCAATTTATTTTACATCTTTTTTCTCCATTCAATTATATATTTTACCTGTGCTAATACTATTTTCTTCTTCTCTCGCTTCTTCAATCTTATGATAAAATCAACAAATAGGATTGTTGAATTGTTGAGGTCAAGGAGCCATAGCGCATGGTGGCAACCTGGTACGTTTCTCACGGCTGTAAAGAATGCCCACAAGAAAAAGAGAATAAAATGAAGTAAAAAGAAGAATATCTTTCTTCTCGCGCCACCTCAACAGTATTTTTCTTCATTTCTTCGCCTATTCTCTGTTGATAGTTTGCGACGATACTGCTACATAGTTGACAGAGATGAGAGACGAATACAGACAGACACAGTGAGATACAGGAGAAGAAGGCGAGAGCACGATAAATACACGTATATAGAAGTCGACAATGATTTTATCTTCTACGTTTACTCTTCTTTTATGTTTATACTATCTATATCTGTATTCTTTCTCCTCTCGTTCACTGTTTCTCCTCGTACGCGAGATTACTTCACGATAATTCTTGTGGTGACCTCTCCAATTGTACGGACGAATAATTCAAACATTTTTAACTTTGTGGTTGACGCCTAGGTACACATATATATTGTTCATATGCCCCTGGTGTATGGATGAGGTCATGAACCCGGATATCCTGTCAATGCACAATCAATAAAAATATGTTTTCGGTACAAAAGTGTCGTGGGGAATGAGATGAAAGAGTGAAAAGAATCTTCATGACATGAAACATGTAGAGTAATATATCGCGTGACTAAGAGTGGACAGGTACATGAGCCACTTACTCCGCTTTTTTTCGGATTTTCTAATGCTAAACAGGGCGCATCTACGTGTTTTTGTATGTACAGTATTATAGAGGGGAAGTCGGCCAAGCTTCCTAGAGGAAGTTGAGCGTTTACAAGGCATTATGTGGTATTCTCATAGCTACTGAATACCAAATAGAGACTATATAAATTATTTTTATTAGTCATGGTAGAATAAAATTTTTTTGAATGTAGGTCAAGATGGATGGCTCTTTGAAACACGTAAAATTGAAATTATTCCTACTGATTATTGCATTATTCAACTCATTTATATAATTCTTAATAGAATGTTAAAGATGTTTTCACAACTTTTTTTTCGATATTATTTTTCTTTATCACAGTTCAGGGCCTTTGAACTGATTATTCTCATACTTTAGAGATCACATCTTATGAATGAAAATTGAAAAGATCCAATCACGTTGATACTCTTCATCTACAGGACTTTATGAACAAATTGAAGACTTGGGAATGCTTCATTGATAAATTATGCAACGATAATTGAAGTGGATTGAAATAAATGATATTCACTTCAAAATAAAACTACTCAATATGTCAACTTCAAATTTCGACATAAAATATCACCATAAGTAACTCACAATTACAATTTACTAATCTCTCTATACTATTTATCCTTCAAACTAATTACGAGCATACTTACAAAACAATAAATGCTTAATAGAGCATAATTAATTGTGAAATAGATTGTAGATTAAAAATTGAATGCAGCACTTAACAAAAGCAAAAGGTTATATGCGCATCAGAGAGAACTAATCGATTTAATGGCGACATAATTCTCTTTAAAACGGTCTACCTTCCGCATTAGCATCTTTCACGATCTCAATACCACACACGTGACACTGAGGGTGGCATCTATTTATATATAAATACGTACATACACTGGTATATCGAAGATGCGATAGCTGTGAGATCCTCGCACAGACCATTACTTTGCTTCTCGTTGAACCCACACGGCATTACTATATACAAGTTAACAGTGAATCGTAGAAAGCGAAATCGTGTCAGGTATACATTAAGCATACATGAACATATCCATATATGCGTGGAAACATACACCCGTTTGTATTTGTCCACATACATGTATAAATAAATACACACACATAACATACGTAAATTGTATCGCGCGTTTGCTTGCACTTCTCATATAATTTTATACTGCCGGGTTCGATAATACACTGCTCTCGATAATTGAATAGAGTGAAAACGACACGTAAGATTCACTGCAGTTTTTCATTGACCGCTATAAGTCAAGTATAATTCAAAACATTTTGTACCGACAAACAGAGTCAAGGAAAAACTTCTGTTGACTCATGTGCACATAACATTTTTTATTATTTCTATTAATTTTATTTATTCATCGATTTTATTTCATTTTTAATCCTCTTGGGATTTTTTCGTTGTCGTTTCTTTTATATTTCATTTATCTATTTATTTATGATGTTTTTCCCATCGAAGATATGTCAAGGAGAGAAAGCGTTTGGAAATTTTTCATTAGGTAGTCCTTGGCAAAAAATCAAATTGTCATGGTTTCATGAATAACTAAAACGTAGTATATCTATGTGTATGTGTATATATATATTTATTTTGTATAGACCATAGCATGAAAAAGTGAGTCACTCAATGATACCCTCGAGTGATTCCCCAATAGCTGTAAACACTTGCTTATCTTGACAAGTATATAAACAGAAAAATTACAAGAATAGAAAAAAAAGAGGAAAACAAAATATTATGTTGATTTCAATCGCAATGATAATATAATATAACTATTAGCAATTAAATTTACTTCACAGCTCTTCATGCTTGCAATTCGATCTCTTTCATTGAGTGTGGTTGCATGAGATTTGTTATGTATCATTTTTATCGCAATGTTTGTAGTGATTGGAATAAATAAGGAAATTCTGTCGACAGTTGCAACTTCATCATCATGACTTGCTATCGCATCTTTATTAAACATCTAGATTATACAATCAGATATGTGTACGGCGAAATTATGACAGCATGTCATAAGTCTGAGAACTGTGCAATATTGAATTCAATATAGAGGGTGTAGTAATATTCCTAGCTTTTGGATTAATGTTTGATTGCATAACTTATGTTTAGAATCGGAGTAGTTATTATACTATTTCGTCGCTGAATGTGTTTTTGATTCAATTTAATTTGCATTGTCACTTTACGACAATGGGGAAGGATTATATTTAACAGTGAGACTATACACTTCCGATATATGAATCGAAATAGGGCAGAAAGTTCAATGTTAATCATTTACTACTCAAATGGATATATTTAAACTTAATGTCATGAAGGATCGAACAATTGAAGTAGCTGAAAATAACTTTGAGAGACTTCACTGAATTGATAAAGGGTTTCATAAATTCAGTGGACTACACCATTTACGAAAATGCTGCAGTAATTTTTCATACACACTGTACATAGTTGCAAGACTGAATGTAATGATCATACGAACGATTCGGATGATGTATGCATGTTTAAACACTATCTTTACCGCAACACGATAAAACTCTTCCATCATGTCGTACATGTGTGTATACATGCATATATATACATATATATATGTTTATATTCGTGCAACAAGAAATTTTTTCCAACGTTATCTCTGCATTGTTGATCCAGGCTTTTGATAAATATAGAAAAATATTTCCATTAATGTACTACAAAACAAAATGGGCACTTCACTAATCGGATTATGCACATTTGAAATAATAATTCACCGTGTGAATTTAAAGTTTTAATTTAAAATGAAATTCTTGTTATTCATGGCATTTATGATATTAATTAATTATATAAATAGGTAATGCAAAATAATTATCAGCTTAACACAATCTTGGTATTAATTTCAAGACGTAAACATACGTCAATAAATTTTCACATTGAGTCGTATTTTTAATAGGAAATATTGAATTGTTGTTTAAAAAACTATACCAATTATCTAGAAACTGTTTTCATTAAACCGGTATTAAATTGATTCGGTATGGTCATTAAAAAACTATTAACACCATACAGCCATAGCATCCGGCGATGTCACAAGAAACGTATTTACTTCATCGACAAATTATGGCTGTCAATATAATCCGTATAGGATTTATCTTGTATTGAAACTCCGATTTTTAGTAAATATCACATCAGTCATTCTTTCTTCTCGACATGATGTATGAACAAGTCATTCGTATTCTTTTCATCTTTATGTTCAAGGCTGTGCAATTCAGGAAGTTACAAAGGGTATATTTCTAAAAATTCCTGAAACGCACAAAAACATTCTTGTATAGATATAGCTATAAGAATTAATTTTACTACCGTCAAATTTATTACACAACTTTACGACACATTTAAATCAATTCTAAATGAATTTTCAAGATAAAATCATTTCTCAATACATAGCGACAAAGTAACTTTCATGAAGGATTGTATTAGATATAATATTATGAATGAGAGCACAATAAATCTATTGTAGAGCCATGATGTGTATAACATGAAAGAGGGAGATTAGGGAATCACATATACTTCGACTCGAGTTTCCAACGGGTTTCAACGTGTGCCTGAACGAGTTTAGCCGGAAGACGAGTAGCCACACTGCGAAAGTCTTTCCTGAAATGAACTCCAACCATTATTTTAGTTTTTATTCAACCTGTATCATCTCATTCTTCTTGTCTTAATTATATTTCATTCAATTGATACTTAATAGACATGAAAAAAATAATAATAAAAATTATTTTGTGTTTTAGGATTCATTAATTGCAACACCAACACGCTTCAGTCTCTCGCCCAGCTTCATGGTGAGTCTCCTGCGCACTTTCGTAACTCGTTCCCTTTTCAAGAGAGGGTTTAGTTGTCCTGGCCGGTGAGGGAGCAAAGTTAGCGAGACGCAACGAGGAGAAGAGAGGGTGTCGAGAGGAAGGAAGAGCGAGTACGCCAGGTCTTAATTAAAATTTATAGTTATATAATACGTAAGTAAGAAGAATGCTTTCCGCCCGAGACTCACTCGGTCGCATCTCTTCTCCTTTCTCTGCCGCATTCTCAATTTCTCTCGCGCTCTCCTTCACTTTCGCGTCCCTTTCTTCTCGCTCCCCGCTTAATCGGAAGGTAGGGTCTCTTTTGAAAGGGGGTTAAGACCGAAGTTTGTTTCGTGGTTTAAAAGCCCGACCGTTTGTGAACTTGCCACTGCCAAGATCAGGAGAAACAACGAACGATTCCTTAAATTCACTATCAGCTTTTAAGCTGCTCAATTGAAATCTTTACAAATTTTCATTTCATTAAATTCCGTTTCAATTTTCAATGGCACTCGAATTCAGTACACAGTGGTTCATCCACGAATAACATTCCACAATTGTTTCATCAAATAACTGAAACTTTTGTTTATTGGAAATCGTTGAATTCGTCGACGCTATCGAAACGTTCAATTCATCCTCTTCCAACTTTATAATGAATTATGCGTTGCAATTAATTCATTGTATTGGATTTGTATTTGTATGAAGTGAAGTCATATCATGTTCTGATGTTAAATCCGAACAAAATGATCAATCTCATGAGAAGAGTGAAAAATTGCAATTTTTCCCCCTCGAAGAATTGTTACGTAATTTATTATATCTATCCACGACAAACTGCGCTGGATATGTAGGTCATCTCCAAGATAGGAATCAATTTTCTTTGGGTTTTCATACACCGGAGTGCAAGCGAATGTATACAAAAAGATACAACATCACTAGATGTACAAATATTGATCGACTTTTCTGATCATATAGCGGCTCAGTGTTTTGCGCACCATCCTGGCGTCACTTTTCCCTGCAGATATTTTTCATTATTATGCCAGTGAATAAATTGAGAAGAAACAATAAATTTCCCTCACTGGGAGCGTTATTTAATAAATAATGTATTATTTGCGCTCATAAATGGGGTATTTTATTATGATTTTTGATCAAAAGGTATTGACTAATCAAGAATTAGATGGTAATTGGAGTGTACCGTATCACTTTAGTATTTCTATCGCTATGAAAATTTTTCAGATTCAGTTTGAGTAATTTCATTTCAATACTTCTTTTATTTCTCGTTTCAACGAGATATTCATTTTTTTAATTAATATATTCAGTACTTGATTTCCAATGTTCAATTAGTCGTCAATACGACTAAAATTCAAATCACAAATATCAATCTCGTACCAATTCAGTGAAGCTTTGTTAGTAATCTATTCGATGTATGGTATCTCGTTATGTCTTTATTGTCCTTGGATTGCTTTCGCAATGGGAAAATGGGGATGAAATTGTTATATTTTCCCCTGCGCTAACAAGGTTCATCATGCCTTGATTGCTTCGTCTATGAATAAAGAAAAAAAAAGGAATAAATAATAATGAATGAGTGAAATTGAATGGAATCACCAATAAAAAAATTTCATTTCACGTGATTTTTCTCTGTTGATGAGTACATATATATGATAAATGTATACAATATATATGTAGAGGACATGGGAAGGGTGAAATTACGAGAGGGGAAATGAGTAAAACGTTAATTCAGGCTTAGACGATAGTCGGGTAAATTTTCTTGTGACCCTCTCATTCTATTCTCAATTTCGAGACACATCTTCGTAATCCTGGCGAGTTACTCTCTCGGCAAGATTTCCCCAGGGGTCACATCGGTACTCTCAACGTGTAGCCATGTTATTAATTGCTTCGAGTAAAGGTGTAGATAGACTTCTGGTAGAAGTATTAGTGTCGACAATTTTCCCAGTTATCAAAATGCATGGGGAAACCAATAAACAAAATGAAATGACGAAAAACTTATGAGTAGTATTAACCTTATGACTCTTAGGCGAATCTTTGGAAGTGGAGTGAATTTGGGATTATTCCATTTCGCCAGACACTCTTAGATGATTAAATGTAGATCTATATTAGACAAACAATTTTTGGATGACGAAAATATTGAAGACAATAAATATTGATAAGATAAAGAGGAAATCAAAATCCTAATTCCTGCTTCGATATAAACACATTAATTTTAATGTACGTATGAATTATAATAATCAATTCAAGTAATGCAGGGCGTTATTGAGTCTGTGAATTGTTTGTGCAATAGGTGCAACTCGCACGATTGATATACACCCGTCAGTTTCTCAGTGCACATGCGGGTTGTGATGTGTTGAGGGGCGTATGCTCGGACTCGGTTACCATCCCCAGAATATTTTACCACAATGATATATACGAGAGTTATGTGCACGTGTATATACAATATTTGCATGGATAATGCCAGCTACGTATGCGCGTTCATGACGTTGTATCTACCCAGTGTGTTATCCACATTATCATACATATTGCTGGGATCCCCGCGGCAAATGTGTGAGCTTCTTTAAAAAAAATTTTTCCATACTACTCACCGTCAAAAATATTTACTCATTCGATAAAATGAATCTTAATATAAACAGATTTTGAAGTCAACTTCACTTTTCATAATTTCGCAAACATTTATTTAATAAATTAACTATTTAAAAAATCCATAGGAGCAAGAATGCATAATTTATTGGGATTAATTTCCCTGTCTCATTTAATTCCATGGTGGAATAATCTCCAAATTTGATTGTGGACACTGAACACAAATATCGAAGATGAATTAAAATAAAATTTGTCATTATTTCGAGAATAGGACTTTGGTCTTAGGAGCTGGAATATTTTTTCTCTCTTAAATTGTCACGATATTTGGCGTTTGGAATAAATCTTTCGCAATATTTATATAAATACACAACTACTGAGCGTTATTTTCGAAAACCGATTGCGGTCTTCATAGCAAATATCCGTTCGAAAGAAAATACCCTCAAAATTATATCTAAATCCTTTCTTTCGTTCACACAAATACCATTGACCTTTTTCTTTTATTGATGCTGACCTTGAGCTCGTTAAAGGTCTGAATAGAAGCGAAGAAAGAGTCGTCGTCAAGTATAAGACACGTGTGCGCGATTCTTGAATAATTCATACTCTCAATTTATATATTGATATATGGTCGTCTATATACACGACTGTATACTGTGGTCGACCAACACCAAATATTTTTTCATCTGTCTCAACCATCTCTCGACACATTACCATATACAATTCGGTATTTCACATTGTCAATCCACATGAAATCCCTCACTTATATCAAATAACGTTATCACCTATACAACGGTGTTTTTTTTTATCCATAAAGAAAATTCTATGCCTTTGAATAATAATTTATTGTGATATTTATTTTGCTCTGTGGCTCGATTTTTATATTTATTTTTCTCTCACTTATACTAATAAATGTATACGTAATATTTTGCACATATAATAGACTTGATGGGAGAAGTTTGCACTTTAGTAACATGAGATGGGAATCTTCACGAGAGTCGATAGAGCGTACAATAACGGGTGCAAACGAAGTGACACATAATCGCTAATAAGTTTCCGAGGCTTTTCGCTTCGTCGTCGGCATCTTTGCACCAACTGAGCCCTTAATCCATATATACATATTCCAGTACATAAGAACATATATGTTCACATATAGTGATACGTCGGTGGTTAATACACTTCAAATAATATTACAACATTGTAAATTAATGATTATAACTAAAACTTAGTCATGGAATTAATTGAGTAGATCAGAAGTGATTGTATTAAGTGGGAAAAATAATTATAGCGGATGCATCTTAAGTAACAGTGCATCAGGGAATAACAAGTGGAAAATACAGGCGAATTTGAAATTAAATATTGAATAACAATATAATGATTGTGATTTTTATTGTTTCATGTCAGTGACAACTAAAATGAATTGATGCACATGGTTGGATAAAAATATAAGTGTCTATTATTTCTTGCTGTATAATACGATAAATGAACGCGGATGAGATTGGATGTTTCATCCATAGTCATTATGTAGTTTACCGTTCTACACACTACCATTGAAGGTCAGGCTCATGATGTATTACGTCATTGATCGAATGGTAGATCTATCAAAAATTGTTGTAAATAAAATTTACATCGTATGATAAATTTTTATCTCAATCTTTCATCTGATTCCATTCATAATTCTTCTAACGACAGGACTCAGTCAACTACACTCACTTTATGCTCGTTCATTTAGAATTTATATTGCAGAAACTTCTAGTCCATGCATAAGTGGCACCTGGTGACAGAATGAATCATCACGTTGTCTCATAATTTAATTTAATTGACCAATTTTTAGAATTAGTGTAAATCTATTTATCAATTGTGCCAAATCTAATCATCATTTTCAATATAGTTAATGAGATATACAAAAATTTACAATTTTGTGATTGGCCGAGTGAATTTCATTGTAAATTTGGTGGCTGAATCGACAAATTTTAGTGATCACTATAACGATATTCACACCCTTGACTAAAATAATTCGATAACTTCCTATTGAGTCTTTGTTGTCGACGAAATTTTCAATTTAAATTCCCAATTCACCAATGGAAGCACTATATATGCTATTACCATTGGAACAATGGAATTTTTTTACCATAAATAACCGGAACTCTACTTCCCCAAAATATCTGCCAGCATATTCAGTCTAATGCAGGTTTTAATACGTTAAATTAACCATGGTCAGCAGAACGATAATACATTAATTAGTCGGCATTTTCGTTGCGTCTGTTACGCTTTTACGATTTGCAACTTTGTCGACCCTTGCCCTTCACTCTTGTATAGAGTTTTGCTTTCCTCCTTTCACTCGTGTACAATGTTTCCTTTCTCGTTTCGTGGTTCTATACCGTTCATACATAAATCCCGAGGTCGTTCAATATTTATAGTCTATGCAGACACCATTACTTACTTTAATTTTGCTTCTCGCCAGATACGAACTGGTGAACAGACATAAAGATCGATCGACTGCCCGAAAATTTGTGGTCTAACTTTATTTATTATTTAATGAAATCAACATTTATTTACATTGTAACACCAACTATTTCGACAATCCTACGAAAGATTCTCACTCTAAGCTGATTGACTAGCATGAACGAAGCAGTATTTTCTCGAGCAATTTATCTACACCAATTCTTAAATAAATTTATAATAAATTTTATATAAAGATAATAAGGGAAATGTCTGAGACTCTCTTCGCTAAATCCTCAATTTAAATTCTAGAATTATTTCCCATTTTTCTTCGTCCATAATATATATTATATAATTATAAATAGATATACCAGTTTTGTCAAGGATGGATGAGAATCTAATAGGAGAATAAAATTTGATATTTCTGTGAAGGAAGCGATGCAGCCATATACGATATGTCTTGCAAGAATATTGGCTTAGGGCGCCTCGTTGATTTCGTCAACGAAATCCCACTCTCGTCATGGAATTCTCACACGTGAAAGCCCTTTCGCTCAAAAAAATTCACCCCAATACTGATGTCTTCCCACTATAAATATATATATATATATATATATATATATATATTGGTATTCTATTATTCTGCCTGGCAATATATGGAGATATAGGTCCTCTGTATACAACATCGAACACAGTTGGGGTGAGCAGAGTTTTTCTCTATAGAGGGAGATCTCTTTTTCCTTGTTTTTTTTTTCGTCTTTCTCTTTACTTCTTTGTATAACCCACACATATACACCATATAAAACTCAAATGAATGTCACATGTACACCCACACAAATTCAATCTATTCTTTTTATTTCTCCACACTTTTTTTCTCAAAAGATGATTTGCAATCTTAACGAGTCGAGTCAATTCATTTTGAATTCTTCTCTCTATTATACAATTTTTTTCATCTTCGCGCTTGTTCCTCATTTGAGTAATACATGAAATAAAAAAGTAAGAGAGAATGTAGATGTATATACATTATATGTATACTCCAACAGAAGATTTGGTTGAATGTGAGAGAGAAAATGAGGATGAGGGCAACGGGTAGAGAGGACATTATTCAAATGGCCGGGACGGAAACGTCGCAAATTGCAGACTCCCGCGAAGCGGCACCTGGGACCAGCACGACCATTACTCTTCCGTCTGTGTTATACCACCGGAGAAATCCGCATTCATATAGCTCGACAAAAGTAGAGACACCCGAGGCGACAACCCCCCCATCTTTATCGAGTCTAGTAGAGACATCATTACTTGGCGCCATCAATTGATCCTTGGGCTCGCTGGCAATCTCGAGGAGTCACGTCGTTTCCGGTTAACGAATCACCAATTTGTTGGTCGCTTTGTACGAGCAACATAGTGCTTCGATTATTTTTTTCCATGCTTACTATTCAAATGGAAGTTCCTTTCCAAAGGATTTTCATTTCTCTGCTATTTGGAACATATTGCGCACATTTACTTTCGACAAAAAAAAAGAACGATCGCTATAGGGACACGCGCCTGGCGCCTGGAAAAAAAAGATGCAATATGTGGGGATACGTTGTATATATTTTACAAGAGAATGGTAGATTATACCGCTCAGAAATAGCGCGCACTCATATTTCTTTTAAATCGTAATTAAAAAAATTGTACAAGGAATATTAAAAGCATGATATTCATCAGGGAAGATAATTTGAAAGAAAATTTGTAGTTATTTTTTTTAGCCATTCACATGAATGAAATATTCAAAATTAAAACATGAGCTTGGCTTTTATGAGATTTTAGTGAGTACGAAAAAAACATAATAATAAAAAAGGTACAGCGATTACAAATATACGAGTATACTAAATGAAAAGTTGGGCGGTGTAAAAGTAAGAAGGAAATAATTATCATAAATTGCGAATGAACATTGGTCAATGTCTTTCGCAAATTTATTTGCATTGAGAGGAATTATTAGAATATTGTGTTTACTCCACAGAGAAAAAATAACTTAATGAATTTTAATTCTCTCTGATGTGCTTCTTGCATTACTTCGTGGATAAGATTACAGTGAAGTCAAATGACTTCATAAATGAAACGCTGATGCACGAAGATGAAAAGACCTTCTATGTTTGACATCGCAACAGAGAAAGTTATACGACCATATACACCTACGGGAAAATATTCAACAAAAATACTCTCTGTATAGGTTTTGCAGTCTTGTTAATATTTATTGTAGAAGGACAATATAATGTACTGGTGACTCAACCAGAGTCTGAAAAGTGAAAAGTTCGTTATTTGATCGGAACACAATTTCCAATAAAGGTCATCACACTGACGGATAATTGATATCTCCTTTAACAACAATACATGAAATATTCATTCTCATTTCTGAGAAGATTATTTAGATAGAATATTCACTATAAGATCATGAGAGTTCATGGCAGGAATATTTTAAATTTATATTAACTCCTGACAGATTTAATTTATGGATTGTATTAATTTTCGCATGGATAATTTGTACATCAATGCTGAACAATATTTTAACAGGTGCATTATTCTGTTGAAATCACTTGTTAAATTATGTACTAGAATTTTTTTTTTTCATCTCTTCATTGTGCATAGAGAGTCATCTTTTGTTGAAAGAATATGTAAAATAGTTGTGAAAGTTTTATCAAAAGAATTGATTTAAATATGTGCTTTACTTCGAAAGGAAAAAATGAAGCCATTCATTATTATTGTCGGAATACTTTTGAGCGCTACTGTATATAAATATATACACATTTATATCTCGTAATTATACACAAACATATAAAAAAAAATACTGTTCTTTGAGGTTACATGACTCATCCGAATGCAGGTTACAGAATTCACATCAATGCAATTGAATTAACGACTATATTTATAATTCATCTGACATCTATATTCATAAATAGAATGCGACACCTCAGTTAAATTTATTCTCCCATATAACAACGATATTTATTGTAATTATTAGTTTCATATTTCCAATTTAAAATTACTTCATGCTTGGTATTACTTCGTCTGTAATTTATATCCCAAATTATTAACAGTTGTCGCCACATAAAATTTACGCGCACTTGTATACGATTAACTTCATCTACAGCAACACATTCAACTCGTTTACATCGACGATATTCAAACTTCGCGTGAAGTATCGAATTTCGCCAGTTCGGGCCACGAAGATCACTTTCGCTGCAGTGCCAATTAAGTGAATGCGCTGTGAGAGTCACTGCAGGAGTACTCGCTTTCAATCATACATAAAAACTTTCCCGATTTTTTTTTTCATCTTCGCAAAAATTTATTTTTTTCAGCAATAACAAAATTAATTACATCTTGACAAGTGAATATATACTATTAACTTCATATTTATATATTGGTAAATACATAATTATATACTCTTTGTACATACCAATTTGTGAAATTATATACATTTTGGTTTTTTTCACACAAAGAGTCGCGAATAATTTGGATTACTTCACATTTTATGGAATCGCGAAATGCTCTGCTACAAATACGTGTGCATTTGTGCTGAAACCAACGACTGAGTGGAAATTAAGTGTTATTTTTTTATTTATTTACGTACAGCGAATGAGTGAAAATATGTTTGAGATCAGTGCACGCGGTGGCGAAACCCTCGAGACGTGTGCTCGTTAATTTACAGGATTTTTTCAGAGCCTTTAACAAGCCCATAATTATGAATTTTCATAATTTTTACGTCGTCTCAAGTGTACGGGGGAGCGTAAAGAACGGTCGCGCGAATAGACGGAGGACGACCGAAAATCGCCGCGGGTACATAAAACGTGGCAAAGGCAGAATGAGGTAAAATTGAAGGAAAAACGTGGCAAAGTGTGGAACCAGTTACATTTTTAATTGCCACCACTCCTTTAATTACCATTATCATTAAGGGATATACACTTCACTGAACTCTCGCGTATGTCTCTAAGTCTCTTTCTCACAACCCACTAAAAAAATTATAATAATCATAACACTTTTATCTAAATGAAGAAAAAACAAAAAAAAGACATGAAGAAGAAAATCCATCCGAAGAGAAATTGAAAAAAACTCACCACTAATTAATTGAACATCCACTAATTAAAGTGTCATACGCAACCTTTAATCATTCAATGAAAAACTTTTCTTGCATCTGATAAAAATTTTTCTCATTATAAATTAATTAGAACATATAAATTTTTTAACGAGATCTCCAATTTTCTGAGATATCCGTGAAGTTACACTTATATTTGCCGGATACAAATGAGATGTTTGAAAAAAAAGTACATAACATGAATGAACTGTATAGAGAGAAGACAGTCTGGTAGAGATAAAAAAATTTGAAAATCTTCTACTTGAGGTGCACGTACTCGTCGACACGTGAACCGATAATTGATTTACCGAGAGTATCGATCTAGTTCAACACGACTGCGGTATAACGGCTTAGCAAAAGATGGCTTTTCCAATTGCCATTCTCTCATGTTGCTTTCACGTATATCTATATATGCATTTTCATTCCAATATATTTTTCTCTTATTCTTTCTCTCGTCTAGCATACACACAAGTGTATAACTTCTCGCAATCATTATTCTTCCACGTGCATTCTTTTGTTTTACGATTTTTATTTGAGTGTATAACGATGCATATGTGGTCCTCACTCCGACCACCAGGGAGTCGTTCGTTTACATGCCACGTGAGAGCCCTTTTTCTGTAATTCCACGAAAATTGATTGCCATTGCAGTTGGCTTTTACATTTAGAATTGTAGTTATAAAAGAAAAAATCATCACTGAGTGTTTATAACTATTATCGTAAATAAACATGTTCTAGAAAGTATTATTTTTACTTAGAATTTCGTATTTCAAATACAAGTTACATTTTTATAAGTGTGAATAAATATGAATTTTATATTTTTGTTAAAGAGTTGAGAAGTTTTATTGCAATGTGAAAGCTAAGTGGGTATATTTGAAATGTTCACGCTGTATTCTTTAATTGTCGTTGGATTCTGTGCCATTAAATTCTATCGATTTACGTTCTTCCAGCCCATTTGCCATCGCTGTAGTGTCTTTTGCATCGTTAACATGAAGATGAACTCCAAGCCATTGAATTTATAAGTAGAACGATAAATCAAATGAACAATATTTAATCCATTCGTTTATATATTCATATCATTGTTCATGCGAACGAGAACTATCTCTATCATTTATGAAAACGGTGGCCCAAATATTCTGAAATATTTAAATTGTGATATGAAAACTATCATTGATAAAGAAAATAAGTCCAACATCAAATGGCAAATAATCTTATTAATTTATTTTGTTTAAACTTCGAGAAGTTTTCTTTAATTGTGATCAATTAAAATTTCATGCAGTTCTTCAGCTACAACAGACTATAAATGTATATTTTTTTCACTTTATAAAGTCTGTTGTTTAATTTAAAATGAAACAACTCATTCTACATACATTTCACAACACTCCAGTGAGATCATGAGCGGTTTGTTGATAGTAAATGAATCAATTGAAAAAGAGACAAATGATAGAGATGTATTTATAATTTTTAATAAGAATTCTTTTCTCTTCATAATGAAAGAAGCTAAATTTGACATACTGAATGTAACGCACGAATCCTGATCTATACAATCCTTCGCATATGTAAATGTCAGTAATGAAGGAGACACGTGTCGTTTCTCTTTATTACTTTTCGACTAATTATGTCAGTCGACGGCTGACTTGATCATAAAGTCTCCGAAATGTGAACGCGCAGAGTCTTTGGAGGAAACTTTTCCTCTACCTCCGTTTTCATATATTCCTCAAGTCATGATGATAGAATATTGCATAAAGTCATATCTACCTCCAGTCTATACCTACGTATAAATATATATATATATTTATACATAGGTACGAATGGTTACAGTCTCGCGCACTGGATATCTCTTTCTCCCTGTGTTTCATGCAAATTTACCTGTCACGGCTTTTAAACGTGAGCACGTCAGGAGGGAGGATCCTTCCACCGTTCGTCACCATGAAAGCACAACGATATATGTATAGTTGGAAAAGCGAGTTAAAAGTCAGGAGGTAATGGAGCTTCATTCTGCACACAATGAAAACCATTCTACGAAAATGTATTTACAACCGACCGTTTGTACCATAAGAATAACAACATAATAATTTTTTTTTCTTTCACTTTTCGTTTTATTCCTCGTACCACTTTCAATTATTTTTCTCATTAAATATATTTCTATTTTTTATCATACATGAATTGTAGCCAGGGCAGAAATAAAATGAATAAAAAAATTACATGTCAGGTAAATTATTCGAGAGAGGAAATAATCCCCTAGATGTTTTTGATATTCAGGAAAAAAACATTTGAAATACATCTGTTTCATCCCTCAACTGAATTTATAATTCTCAAGTATTAATTGATGCACTTCCCGTTTCAAATTCCTGAGTTTTCAATTCGAATTTTTGAGTTTTGGTTAATTGTGTTGAATTTTTAATTGATTTTTATTTACGACGAAATAATATGTGGTATAATATTCAATATGAAAAATTATGACGATGTGACTTGAGTAACTTTCTTATAATTATTACTCATTCTGTCCTTTTCTTCCTGTTTTTTGTTTCAAATCTCATCCACTTGATTTCGGTAACACGCGGCCTGTGCCACTTGCCGTCTATATAATTATCCCTTTCCCTTTTGCCACCGCCACGCGATCGTAATAATTAATTGTAATGATCGTTCCGAATCACGTCTCTCATAATGACTGTGATAGTTGCTACACCAACACATTTATCACTGTGGGACATAATAATTCTTGATGTATGTTTCTATGTAGCTGTTTCAATTTCGAATTCACTGCCACCACACGTTTCCATACAATATCTTATAATAACAAACTGTCGCACTTCAATAAATCAATCACAAATTGATATATTTCAAGTTGTCGTCATTCATGAATTAACGAAAGTCTTTCACTAATCCAAATCAAATTGAATGACATTATTTATAATAATATAATAAGTTCTTTCATTCAAAAAAGAAATTGAAGTTTATGGTGTGAATTCTGAAACAATGACATCAATCAATAGAAGAATAGCTCCAAGAGTAACATTAAATCATTTCGAATTGGCACTGACATATTTTTTTGAATATTTAAAAAAAATGAGTTTCTACAGCTCCACCACAATTTGTGCTATAGAAAATATTTTGAAACATATCTGATAATTTCTTTTCCCTCTCGAAAAAAAAACTGGTAACAGTTTCTTTCACACCGTGTATTCCAGTCAATAGAAAATTTGATAATTTCCAAATGAGATCGTGCGATCCCTTAACCCAGTCTTCAGCTCACAGCTTGGGCGTGTCGGCTTATCTGAAATTAAATCAGTCGATATATACATATATACATATATAAAGTAGCGGGGGTGATAGTGAGCGTATGAGGGGGATGAAAACGCGTATATAGAAGAAGGGAGAATATATAAGTGAGAGGAAAACGAAGGACCAAAAATGGTGAAGAAGAATTCACCGTCGACACTTATTATATTTCCCGGACAATCGCGATTATTATGATAATCCCTGTGCCAGTTCCATTCCATTCCCTCCCGTTTTTTTCTCTCCCCATTTTTTTCACTCTTCCGCTCCCTCTAACTCGGATTTTCTCTCACCCCGTTTCTTCTTTTATTTCCCGACAAAAATTGGATGGTATATATACAGTTACTGTAAAGCTTTTTTTGCGTGCATCGCTAAGACAACGCCAAAAAATTTCAACCCCTCGTTGTCTGAACGCTCGGTAATAAAAACGACCCCCGTTCATTGACCCGCTTTATTCGGGCACATTTCCACAACTTTTTTTTCTTCCTTCATCCTATAAAAACATATATAAACCTTCTCTCCACTCAATATATCACTGTATCCATGACTGATTTGGGTTACGAGTATTATTACTGCTGGGTTTACAACCCTACTTACTCACATTCAACCCTTAACTATCAACGATTAGTTTTCTATAACAATATTTATGTTACAATATTTTTTTTATATCCATCTCGATATTTGACACTAGAATACGTCTGAGCGTTATCAGATAATATGAAATGGGTGCGTTTTTTGATGATTCAGTTCCGGTGATTATGAGGGTGAATAAATTTTACAACGCACATTGGGGTGGATTGGTTTATTTTTTTCATATGCGTCCGACGCACAGAAAACTTGCGTGACCACAGAAAAAAAGTGCGTGTGGATGCAGTAGCATGAATTAACTTCAAGAAAAACTAAAAAAAGAATGGTTAATACTTTTTCTCTTTTATCTTTGTATAATTAAATATTTTGTGTATATCATTATTCAAGTCACATTTGTCCTAATTTAATTCTCCTATTTTTTGTTGAGGTACATATTTTATACCCACGCGATGTCTAACCGGAAGTGTTCAACATCGCTATAACGTTTAGAATAACGTAAATCTACCAACTAAACATTTCGAGAAGTTATTATTATATGTAGGGTGGAATTCAAATCAATTTAAATTTCTACAAACCACATGATGTCATTCTGCATTTCTAAAAGCACCACATGGATTGGTCGTATGCATATTGCTCTTTATTAAATGGAAAATGAAAAATAAATTAGGAATGAAAAAAATAGCAGACTAATGCAGACAACTATATTCATTATTATTGAAGTTAGGAATCGGAAAATGAATGAAATCAGAATATCTTGTTGAAGCAAAGTTATAGCCAATGAATGGAGAAGCAATTACTCTGCTTCTCTATTGAATATGATGGGTCACTCGGTTGCTTCGACAATTGTTATAGTTGTAAAAGTATATCGAAGAGGTATGTTCTGCGTTCAAGATGCGAACGCAGTCCAATTAACTGATCCAATATTGACAATGACTATGTGGCAAAGGTCCGGAGCTTGCGGTGAGAGAGACTTGCCTCGAACTTTAGACGTGAAATCGATATCACTTCAAGTTATTAATGAACTTATCAGATCCGTTTGGGCCAAATATCGGAGTAAACTCTGGAGCAAGTGAAGAGAGAGAGGAACGGAAAGGGAGAAGAGTCAAGAGTCAGGACTAGCCATCGAGTTAGATTCCATACTTATGTATTGCCTTCAGGCGAGAACGTGTCCGGAATTTTTAGTGTGCACTCTGTGGGATGATGCGCACTATATACATATGTATATATATATATCCGTGATACTTGAATACAACTCGTAACTTATAGTACATGGCTATGAATTCGCATCACATCAGGGTCGATGCAGAACTTTCAAACTTACATATAATGCTATGAATGTTTGGTTTTCGATATTTTAAGAAAATAAATACTGATAAAGTAAACAGTTCGAAGTTTTGTGCAAGAGTCTACTCGAAATTTGTGTAAACAATATTTGCATCTGAATTCTGATGTAAAAATCATGTTTACCGAAGGAAAAAATGGACAAGTTGATTCTGAAATAGCTTTTCAAAAAAGAAAAAAAAAACTATTGACATATGAAGGAAATGAAATGTATATTTGAGCATTGTTTTTATAGCTGGAAGGAAAATAATTTTACCACTCTAAAATTTTGATGGAAAAGTTTATCCGTTATTTGAATTCATCCCTGAAATAATCACAATATATAAACTTTCCATCATCATAAAAAAAATTCAATAGCATTTACTCATTTCATCAACCAAAGTTCGACATTATCAAAAAAATTTCGCATCGTCTCATATCGAATTTATTTTTTGGAGACTTCTCAAAATTTTCTGTTGGACACGAGGATGATGGTGAAAATACATCTTAACCAAATTCATGATCTTTAATAGGAATCGCAGCAGATAAAATTTCATGAAGGAAATTTCAAAAACATGACACGATATATCCGCACGTGGTGTCTGAGGATATAAAGAATTGAGGGATAAAAATAATATCAGGATATATCGTACGATCCATTACAAAAAAGGGATTGATATATATATATTAAGGAATGAGTGTGTAAAAGCAGAGAACATCGGGTAGAAAAAAAAGGCCATTCACCTCTAACGTGTGTGCGCACGCGTTCGTATAATATCGTATTCGGTTTCGGTTGTCATATAATATTCCACAGAGGAAGTTGGTCAAAAACTCACCCTTTGGGCTTATATACAAGTCAGTCATACATATATACCTACATCCATATATGTATACACATATATGTATATATATAGATAGATATAATACATAGAGATTTCCTCGCTTTGTAATATTCCTCACATTGCCGTTTTCTGTACCTGGATAAAATATTATTTCCGTTCATCTTTTTTTTTTCACTTTCATACCTTTCTCTGTATGACTTTTACCACGATGACCTCTGGTAGACTCTACATTTTTCTTTCATACAGATAAATCAATCCCTATACATATTCACACCAAAAAAGGAATAATAACACTAATCGAAATGGCAGAATATCCCAAAAATGAAATGGAATTCATACTTTCAGAATACACTGAAAACGAATTCAAAAGAGTATATGATACTCTCCGTTATGAATTATAGAAGGAATGAATATAAATAAAGAAGTGGAAGGATATGAAAAGTATCGGTTTAAAAAAGTTTCTATTGATTTTTATTGAATTGTGGAAAGACTGAAAAAAAATTCTACAACTTTATTGTATTTTTTTGCAAGATCATCAATTATGTACAGTGAATCGGTGCTGTGGATGTGGACATTAATATTGTCTTTATTTTAGAAAAAATGAACGTGTTCCAATTATAGATAATTTATAACTGATGAATCAATCAGACTGTTCTGTACGTTCATTTCCTATGTATGACCCGGATCAATTCAATTCGGCAGTAGAGCGAAATCGCTTACAGAGGGATTGCTTTTAATGAGACGTGACTGTACACAGGGATATTTGCACAAATACGTATTTACATGTAAGTGATGGTGCGATTTAGGTGCTTGCCTAGCTCAAGGGTTGTGGAGACGCAATTTCCTCAAGGAAATCAGTATACCCTGACCAACTCGTCAACGTCACATAGAACTGTATAGCTTTCGTAGATTGGATTAATAGTTTTGTGCTATTGTGCTAAAATAAAGCGATATATTGTATGAATTGTTGGAATAAACCTAATTGTGCTATTTAATGAGATTCATGATTGAATAAATTCAGATGGGGACGACGATCTTTAGGTGTAAAGGAGAAGATCTTACTGATATTTAAGGTTATAATGAAAATAATCGTTTTCTGAATGTCAGTGTGATAAGAAAACTTTCAAATTCCAATATATCTTTAGATTTTTAACTCATAAACACTTTTAAATAGCTATTTAATTACTAATTCTGATAATTCACTGAGTCATTCCAACAAAATACCACAAAACAGCTCAAAAAATTGATGATTCAACACATTATCGACTTCCAAATAATCAAAACAACTCTAACAATTTATTATTCTCCAGAAAATACACTTCTCTTAATGCGTCACCCTTCTCAGTCCTCATTAATTTCTCCTTCTTCGATAATCTACGTTCTCTGAAGATAAAAATTAGTAAGTGCGAAGAAAATGGATGAAAAAATAACACACCATAAAAATTTGCTATGAAGACGGTAATTTAATAATAAATGGATGATGAATATATCGTCTACTTGCGGCCTTTGAATATAAAACTAAAGTATATTCATGTGTGCATTCTCTGTGCATAAAACAGAAGGTTACAGTATCCAGGACAGTGTACATGTTCAACGTATATCCAGTCATTGCACGAGTAGACACGTGCCCATGACACACGGGAGACACTCTCTCGATATTTATATTATATATACATGCATGCAGGTATATATATATGTATATAACGAGTATCTGTACATGCATTTATGAACATTTGTATTTATGAAAAAAAATATAGATATATGTGAACACATTGATAATATAAATGTGGATATATATAGCGTTTTACATACATATAGTTAACCTACTCGGAGCTTTGTCGATGTGTACGATAATGCTGGTGGGCTTGAGGCACGCTATAAGGGGAGAGTGGTGGCGTAACAGAGGGCGAGACGACGAGAGTAAACCGGCTACCTGTAATATTGATCCAAACCAACGGTCCTTTCTCTACACCATCGTGCCTTTGCCTCTCCCGTCACTATTTCTCTTTTCCTCCCACTCGCAATACCTCTCTGTCGCACTCTCGTCGTCAGTTGGGGGATGTTCCATAACTGTCGTTGGGCGCTCAAATGAAAACATCGCCCTTCCGTCAACCGCTTAGACACGCAACGTGACCGTAACCTCCTCATACATAATCAACATATTACAGGTTTCGCATTATTTCTTTTTATTTGTTTTTTTATTTATCTTTTATAACTTTTATGGAGATTTCAATTCTTTTTTCTTCAGATGTGTTTTATTGTCGTGAAGACGACTGTTGAGAATTTTTATTCGGTATTGGGACGTGGGTTTTTATGATCGAGTTTGTGGGGAAATTTCGAAATGTTTAGGCATTTTTTCGGATTATGTTATTGGAGGTTGAATTTTGTACTGTTTGGTGGAGGTATTGTAGATGATTTTTAATATTCAATTAGGTTTTGGTAGATAAATTCATTTTATGCAAGGGCTCTATATTTAAAATTGGCATATTTGAAAATTTTGTGACCTTCTGAAACAGAATAGATGGCGAATGTGATAAGAATTGTTTATTTCATTCATTTTTTTCATATAAGCTTAAATAAATCTACAGTAATAAGGAACATGTATACATATATATAATTATAAATTTCGAAAGGAGGAGGAATTTGTGGTAAAATGTTATATCGAGACCAAGCGGATGTACGATCCCGCATAACTTTGCACCTCATTAATTTAGAACAGACTGAATTAGACACTCGGACGTGAATTTGCAAAGTCCTGAAAGTATACGAGAATTTCGAATGAAAGGGCACACGCAGGAGTCACTATTATGCGTATATATATATTATTATATGTTTGCCTTAAGTTTCCATGAATAATCACGAACCAACCCGCTATATTTCATGTCTAAGGCTATTAAAACCCAACGTAAAAATAACATAAAATGGTGATATCATATCGGATTTGAATCACAAAAGGGAAAATGGATTTAGAAGACTGAAATATTTGCAAAGAAAGAAAATATTCATTGAAAAGATCAAATCCAAATGGGATATAAAAAAACGAGGAAGAAAAATGCATTTCACTCATTGTTTGCGCGTCAGAAAGTCGAACGAAATTGACCTATTCAGAAAGTTGAATGTTTACAAGTTATCAGAAATCATTGTTTGTTAATTAGTGGAAGTAATCAAAATGTATAAATTGTGTGTGATATGAAATGAGATCTTCTCCAACACTTTTCCATTTCTGTCATCTTTTATATAATTTATTGATCGTGAATATTAATTTGATGAAATGAAAAACTACAAAACTGTAATTGGAAAAAAATATTCTTTCATTGTAGACAAACCACATAATTGTGAAAGTTATCAATCAAACTTCAACTCACATGAATTATATCAGCACTTAAATAAATAAACGGATTAAAGTTCTATTTCCACCAATTTCTGATAATTTATCTAGACCAGTTTTTCCACAACTTTCTCGCTAAATTACAATTTCACAAATATATATAAAGCAATAGAAGGAATGAAAAGAAAGAAATAAAAGAAATAAGTTCCAAACAACTCTGGAAAATGCTCTGAAATGAAAATAAACGGGTCAAGCCCACTGTGGTGATGAACTTTTTTTTATTTAACCTCTGTCTTATATAGAAGAGCAAAGAACGGACGAAAGAGCATTCGGGTCGGAAAATTGCTGGGGAAATAATTAATCAAGCTATCTGCGGAGAACCCTCACCGATGAAATGTCTCTCTCGACAGTCTCTATTCCTCGTTTCAACATCAGCTCGGTGGCGCGTTGAGGCGTGATAGCTATATATTATGCTCGTCGTCGCTTGGTGGAAAATTTTGTTAAGTCGACACTTATATATATATATATATATATTTATTTATATGTATAGCTATCTCCTCACACCTTCTCAAACACCTATATCATACATCACACTTGCTCACCGTTCTTATAACTTTGCTATTATTTTTTTCTCTTCATTCTCTGGCATTTCTTCGCGTGCTTCTATATCCAGGGGATGAGTCGATGGAGAGAAAAAGGCAATTTCGTGGCATCCGCTTTCATTCCATAGCATGAAAAATGCATTTCCATTCCTCGATTAATGTGCGATGGCAAGCACGGGAAATGCATTTTAAACTTGGATACAACCAGTTTCTTTTTTTTTTTTTTCATTTTCATCTTTTTTTCTCACTGTTGCATTGTCTTGCCGCAAGAGTCAGCAATAAATAGCTGAATTTATATGGGTTTCGTGATGTTGATGTGAATCAGGAGGATTGCACATGACTTAATCAGAAGAATAATGGTGACATCCTTTCTTTTTATATGCCTGCAACACTTCATAACCAGTTTATTCAATGATACTCAGTAGAATCCGAACAGAGGAAATGAAGTTGTAAATTTGTCTTATTATGAAACTAAAATGTTTGTCCGTATATAATTTATTCGCTTTAGTCTTGTTATATCTGCGTTAATTGATTTCCCAGCACACTATACAACTTCGTTTATTAAATTGCGTCGGAACATTATTATTATTAATTTCCTGGAGCGCTGCCGAAGAAAAATATAAAAAAGGAAGAAAGAATCGAGCATCATATTATTTACTCTATAATTATATTTCTAACTCTTGCGTCATAACTGCCCATTTCCTAACGAAATAAAAAATATAAAAATTGATGGAGAATGAGGAGGAAAAGAGAATCAGTGTTCCCCCACGTGTTTTCCCGGCACTTATTGATCGTCCATTTTCGAAGCATGAAAACTGTCGGACCAAATAGTACAACAAAAAAATAGGGAAGAGAATTTCTAAGCGCACTGCGTGACTTGTAATAATCGCGTAGTCATTCGTCGTTGCTGGAACAAATCTTTTAAAAATAAAAATGAGGGGGACGAGACGGTAAATGAACAGTGGGATCAACAATATTTATTCCCAAGTCATTGTCTCATTTGTTACCCTTAAAGTGATTTTTTTTTCTCTGGCTAGAACCAGATAATTTAATTTTAAATTTTTCATCGATTTTCTCATCCCTCAACTATTACTGTAATTTTTTGCTTCGTTGGATTTTATTCAGTTACAAAAAAAGACTGATCGTGGGAATATATAGACTATGCTCCCACGCATTCTTTGCTCGGAGATTTGCACCGGAAAGTAGTGAAGAGCATTAAGAAACAGTCGCAGCACCGATGAGAGCTTACGTTATTCATGAGATAATCCACAGTTGATCAATCAGCCCGAGCCCTGAGCGTTCTTGATTTGAGTGAAGAATTTTCATCTTCTAACATTAAATAAAAGTGCCACGTAATTTTTTACATTTTGTCACCATTCGTTGACAAATGATGGGTTTTTGAATCTTTTGTAACCAAATGTCAACAAATGGAAAAAGCTCACGAACAAACAATGCAAAATCCGAAAATAAGAGTATCAATATTGCCGCGTTTGAGATCTCGTCTACAGTGCGAAATATTTGATAGACATAAATCAAACTGTCCACAAATAGATTTTTTTTTGTCCTAAAACGAATATTCAATATTCCATGTGCATGCCTCGAGCGATTTTCTTCTGTGTACAATATCCGATGAAAATTCATCCTAGATGAAAAAAAAATCCCGGACTGTTTGATTCAGATGTAGTCAAATCTAATATTAATCATCATCATTCAGGCAGAACGAGAAATATTATAAAAATCCTTTCACAATGTTGATAATATTCTGAAAAAAAATCTTTTTCATTCAGGTTTCGTTAATTTCATCTAATAATTTCCCTACTTACAACTTCATTTAGTAAATCAAATATCCATAATCGCTTATGTAATTAACAATTCGATAAATGTATGTTATGAAATGCAGCACAACAATACGCTCTTATATCTATTCACATCAACCCTGTACCTTCACGTTTATACTTGCCCAAGTATTCAAAAAACCCCTCTTCTTCTCGAGCTATACACGCCGTGAATCAGCCTTGATATAGAGGGTAGGAAAACCCGAGGCCGGAAGCTCTCTGGTGGAAGTTGCGATTATCAGGATGATTGATTGCGAATCGAGTAGTGAATGTTGGCAGGGGAGAGATAGAGACGCAGGGAAAGAAATGGTGGAAACTCCCGGGCTGCTGCAGCTATGGCTAATCGATACCATTTGAGCCTGTTATTCATCGTCATATACTTGCGGTGCGCGAACGTCAGCGTTGACGTATCTCGTGACGTTGCATTTAACGATACGCGCATGCTAATGATAGTATACAACATCCATCGTGTATCTTCGTGTTTGTATATTTATAAGCAATCGCTATTACATGATACAGCAATTGACGATTGAATTTTCTATTGATGACAAAACTTGGCAGCTGTAAAAACACTTGTTTGAATTCGATATTTTTATTTATTCATAACAAGTGTGTGAGTTGCTCCGATTAATGAAAATTTTAACAATTCATGATGACGTGAATTGACGTTGATGGCTATATTTGTTATTAATTATTGAATTAATTATTCTCTTGATATTTATTTAAATTTCATCAAAGGATATTCCAATATTTTTCGTCACATTGATAGCAGCTGTTTACCATATTGGAATTTGTTGAATCAATGGCGGATTAAATTGAAATTGAAGCATCAGTTTGGATACGTAATGAGCGATGGGACATCAAAAGTTTCGATTGATATATACTCGGTCGGTATAGACATTCATTGAATGTGTAATAAATTTCTCATATTTCTCATTAATGATAGCGTGAAATGAAAACCTGGTACTACTGGTGACATTTGGGAATTCGCAGTTGAATTTTCATCAAAGAATGCTCCAACATTTCAACTCGGTGTAATTAATTTTATTGTAACATTGATAGATGAATAGCGTTTTTTTCCAAATTCATTAACTTTTGTAGAATTAATCGTGAATTCATCCGATTGACTCTTCATTATGGGCTGTCAGTTCCCAACATCACAATAATGAAATTGATCGGGAATTGAATTATACTGATGGTAATATACAGGATGACAAGAATATGAACATAAAAGTAATATCATGACTGTTTAATTTGAAATTAATTGAAAATGAAATAGCTGTTTGATAGAATATTTAACTATCACCTCATTCAAATGAAAATCGCTTTGTTGAAGTATTCACTAATCACTTCAATTTTGTAGTTTAACACAAACTGTTGATAATTTTGAAAACTTTTGAGAGATCAATACGGTGCCTTCATCGCAAAAAATATTTTTGTATCAATCATAGTTAGATTAGATATTTTTAAATATAAATTACTAATTTTGTTTCCCTCATTGAACTCCATGAAATTGGTTGAACTTAAAGTAAAAATAAAATCCAGAAATGTGACATTTATAAATGCACGTAGCAATTGAATTTGCAAATTTAATAAATGTAAATATATTTTTTTCACTAAGTTTGTATCTTCAGTCTTTTTTTTTTCGCCTACGATCAGGCTCAAATTGGATTGAGATATTATTAACCTCAAGTCCTTGAGGGTCTTGGCGTGTTCAAGGTAAATTGTTCCCTCGACTTTTCCCTTCGAGTGGTTCTCAGTCCTCGAGGCAATCAGGTTCAATGCGCGTCATCATCATCATTCTCTCCATTCCAACGTTCACAGCACACCCGAGGTCGTTGCTAGTAGGATCGTTATAGCCGATGGCATCGCAATTCAGGAACGTGTATACAACCGAGTATTTCACGCCCTCAGAACACATAAGAGAGAGAATGTGAAAAAGAGTAAGCGAGAGGAAGGACTAGAGAGGAATCACACAGTGAGGGGACGGAAGTGATTTTTACCATGCAAATTCCCCCGGGAATATAGAAGCTCATTGGTTAGATGAAAAAAAGTTGAAAGAAAATTGCAAACCTGACAACAACTGTGGGGATGAAACAGAAAACATATTTCCATCGTCGTGTTCCAGTCTGTAGAACATACATCCACTATAAAAGAAAGTGCTGGCAAAATTTTATAGACTCATCGTGTAAAATAGATTTTTCTGACTCCACCGAATTATTTTTGCCAATCCGCAATATGAAACGGATTTTAACTTGGAGTATTTTGCATCACAGAGTATAGTTCAGATATCTTGCGATGAATGCTGTATATAGATAGATATAACAAGTTGATACACTGGGATGTAATAAACTCAGAATTATCCTATTGATTCAGTTTATTATTGGAAGAGGAAACCGCGTAAATATCAAATATTCCGAATTCTATGTTAATATCGGGATGTCATTTATTCTGAACACTGATTGGCTGTCAATTTTTATATACTCTTACTTCGGATTGCAAGTCCTGTTTCTAAATTCAATTAATCTATTCGCGGTTGCCATTTGACACATGTTTGATTGCCCCAATATCAGTTGGAAAATTATAGATAGATTTCCATGTGAAATTATATAAGTTGAATTTTCAATTGGCATGATGTTCTTTGAACTATACAATTGAACAGGTTGGTAATGTATAATTAAAGATTGACGTACAATTTATCATATTGTACTGCTTCATATAAATTCCTCTGAATAGTAAATTAAATGCACTTATTCATCAGGTTGAAGTGAAAGGATATATAATTTACAAAATAAAAACGTAACTTTAAAGAATGTATTCAGATAAAGAAATGATTTACCATACAGATGGTGAGTATAGAATTTGTTGAATAAGTTCAGTTAACATGAGAAATAATTCATGAAGGTACTCACATTAAAATAAATATTATGTAACACAATGTGAAAAGAACAAAGCCCTATTTTTTTTTCATAAAATTTAAAATCGAGGAAAATATCATGAAAGTCGAGTAACCCAGAAATAATAACATTATCATATATGAAAAAAGCTGTCTTGAATATTATTGAACATTTGTATTAGAATATACAACATCGATGTATTGAAATAGCTGAGCTTGAGATTAAAATCATAACATTATATAAGATTCGAACATTTTATGATTACTGACCTCAGCGTAGGTTAAATAAGTCAAATTCATATCTAACAATATGACAGATAAATTAATTACATCTCTATTAGAATTTGTAATGCGATGATGAGCTCCCGTCGTTCCCTCGATGCTCCACTCTCCAATGATCTGCATCGTTAAATCAATGCAACTTTCGTTTTATATTTTCCCAATCTAAATTTATCTATAGAAATTATCCAATATTTCCAAAATGCGATTGCTGCAAATCTGTTAAATAAATATTTTATCATGAAACGAAAAATTTTAATAAAAATTCATTATGATTAGAATAAATATTATAACGTCGTTCATGCCATGGCACGAATACAAAGGCGTGAATAAATTATTGGAATAACCGTTCGTATGTTGTCGCTTTAAACTTTCAGCATTTTACTTTCCGTCAATTCGCTGAATTGCGATTCATGTAACTGCACGTCGTATGTCAAATGGAGTAACTTGACGCTCGAACCTCTTCCTTTCCTCTCACTCTCTCGCACTCCCGTTCAGTTTTCCCTTCCTTTTCCTCCGGTGTCGCGGCATAACCATAAACTCTCGTTTGTTTGTCTATTGTCGTGCATATATGGTTTAGTCGTTTTTTTATTTCTCATTATTTTTCATAATCAATTGGCTGTCTAACCGATCGATACAGTGTGAGACTATTTCATTTGCTTTCCCTTCTTTTCTTCACGCGTCTTTTCCTTTCTATCATTTGTTTATTTGTAGATTATTTTGTTATTTCAATGCTGCTTAATACGATAACACATCAAGTGTCAATGAAAATTCTTGACTGCGGTGTGAAATTGTGAATATTCTTCACTCAAGTGCCTTGTGAAAAGTGCATCCGCAGAATTCCTCGTGGTCGTTGAAGCGTGAGCCCGAGGGCATCTTTAACACGGCGATTTTTCTCCTTTTTTTTTTGTTTTTTATTATTCTTTTCTAAAGTTCATCGACGTCGCTGTAACGTTGTCTCGTTGTCGCAAGTGTTTTTTCCCTCTTTTCATTTCTCTTCTCCATTTTTTTTGCCTCACTTCTATCACATTTTGCTGCATTCCCATTTGGATATTCCGTCAACGTGGGGGAAAAAACCCACAAACGATCGCCATCATGTTTAGTTATGGAAAGATATTCACCATTTGGACGAGAGGTATGAAATAACAAAAAAATGGGGAAATTTTATTTTTCTTTTCTTTTCATTTCTCAAGTGCATTTGAAATAAGTGAAAACAAGTTCAGTAACCTTATAAACCGTTACGATTCGATGCAAATTGGAGCAATTCACATTAATTTTTTTTTTCTTCCTTGTCTTATTCAACTGAACTGTTATATTGAGCAGTAGCATTAATGCATAAAAAGAAATAGCGTCGAATCGTAAACATAGAAGTGATTCGAGTACATACAATGATATAAACGTATATAATGTGTAATGTTTAGAGTGATAGACATAATCGTTCATACAGCCGATTTTTATCCTCATTTTTTTCACTCGGACATAATGTTTTTTCATAAGACATAAATTCGTAATGCCCGACCGTTTATCGGCTGTTTCTCTCGTAACGGAGCATCGATGCTCCTTTCTTCCGCTCGATTGTTCTCCGGATGTTGCATGCTTCCTGTGTTTCTCGTTCCCCCTGACGACAAGCTCAATAACAACGCAAGAGGAAGGGAGTAACCGAGTGGGAGAAACGGTGAGAAAGACTGAGAGAGTGAAACAACCACCGAAAGTGTAAGAGGAAAAAAAGGAAAAGTATCACATAATAGTTGTCGATTTTTCACTGATCATTGTGATAGTAGAAATAAGAAATATCGTGCGATTTATCATGGCGACTTTTATAAGGCGAGCCCGGTTTCCAATTCGTCGAAAGTTTGGTGAGTTTTTTGGAGCAGAAATAACCATCATTTATAACAATTTGTGAACAATTGTTTCTGTTTGATATTCTATAGAACTATCCAGATCTTTTTTGTTATTGATATTTTATTCGTCCAATTGGTACTAGAAAAATGATTGGAAGAAGAAGGAAAAGATTATTCCATTTCATTTGATTTTATCGATAGTGAAAATAATCATTTTTCTTTTTCAATATTTTCCAGGCAAATCTCCGTTCTTCCCCAGTCTTGAGGAACAAGGTGGTAATCTATTAGAAGATCCAACTGCACCAGGTCAATTGGACGGTGTCGGCGTTGGTGTCGGTGTCGGCGGTGGAATGAATGCACCCCAAGCAGCACCACTATCATCGCCAAGTCGTAGTAGCCCACATAGTCAAGGCAGTGAAACTGGTGAACGCTTCTCGAGGAAAGTCTTTGTCGGGGGTTTACCACCGGACATAGATGAAGGTTCGTGTGGTTTATAGTTTTCCGCTTCAAATACGTGAACGTTTCCGTATCTACAAAGTATAAAGGGGGATATATAAAAAGATAAAATAATGAAAAAAGAAACGGGACTCAGCTGAATCGTGACACGCACAAAATCTCAAGACAAATCTATGAATTATTTTTTTATATTGTTTCTTGCAACAGATGAAATCACCGCGAGTTTCCGGCGTTTTGGACAGCTGGTCGTCGATTGGCCACACAAAGCGGAAAGCAAGTCATACTTTCCACCAAAAGGATATGCTTTCCTTCTATTTCAGGTAGGAAATTGATTTATGTTACGTTTTTAGTTATTGATTCAATTGATGTCAATAATGGCATTCACTTCAGAATATGCTAGGTAACGATGATTCTCATTTATTCTTAAATGCAAGTTTGAATTGTTGGTTATTTCGTCTTTTTAATTCACTCTGTCAAGTGTAATGAGTAAATAGATGATTGCAACAGTCCTTGAAGTGAACACCAATATCTCAGGCACCAAGTGAACTCCAGGAAAAAAAATTCCAATAGGAAAAATCGATTAATATTTTACCATTTTATCAATTAATTAATTCATTATAGGACGAAGGATCGGTACAGCAATTGATTGATGCTTGCATTCAAGATGACGATAAACTCTATTTATGTGTGAGCTCACCAACAATTAAAGATAAACCAGTGCAAATACGTCCATGGCGTTTGAGTGACGCTGATTTCGTCCTCGATGCCTCAATGACACTTGATCCACGAAAAACTGTATTTGTCGGTGGTGTACCACGACCATTGAAAGCTGTTGAACTGGCAATGATAATGGATCGGCTTTATGGTGGAGTTTGCTATGCAGGCATTGACACCGATCCTGAACTCAAATATCCCAAAGGCGCGGGTAGAGTTGCATTCAGTAATCAACAAAGCTATATAAGTGCAATATCAGCGCGATTTGTTCAACTTCAACATGGCGACATCGATAAAAGAGTAAGAATATATTTCATATTAATATTACGAGTCGTTGGAAATTTTCTCTTTCTGTTTTCATTGGTAAACGACACAATTACAATGACTTTATTATTAACAGGTCGAGGTCAAGCCATATGTGCTAGATGATCAAATGTGTGACGAATGTCAAGGCCAACGATGTGGTGGAAAATTTGCACCATTCTTTTGTGCCAATGTCACCTGTCTACAGGTAAATTTCACCATTCCATTCAATTATAGATTCTTATCGACAAGTTATATCGGTGCATCCATTCCCTCATTTCATGTAACTTAACGACTCTCGAGCAGTCATGATGCCATCCTATAAATTTAACTTGATTCAATCTGATTTTTCTAGGGAAAAAAAGTGATATTCTAAAAACTCTTTCTAGGAGAACTAAACTGAAGTTTATTGTAGGAATATTTCATTTAAATTTCATAGCATTGTATACTTCATGATTTCAAATAAGGGAGGAATGTTATATAAATGAATTAATTGCAATTGAAACTATTTTGCAGTACTACTGCGAGCATTGCTGGGCTACAATTCATTCACGTCCAGGACGAGAATTTCACAAGCCACTAGTAAAGGAGGGTGCAGATCGACCTCGGGCCGTACCATTTCGCTGGTGTTAACCCCAACTGCAACGCCCCTAATCATCTCGCGGTCCTAGCTAATTAACTACCAATTCTACAAGCCTCTTATAACCTATCCACTACTACCATTACTACTAGTACTACTTACTACTGCTACTCTACTACTTTTACTATTACTCGATCATCACTACTCTATTACCTACTATATCTATTATCGCTACTACTCAAAAACTTAATGCTATTTCACCAATCTTTTCGATTACTATTACCGTTACACTTGAAGACAAGACAAATATTTCCATAAAAAAAATGCCCTCGATCTAATTCGTCGTGTCATCCAATTAAATGGAGATTATGTCATGCGAGATTGTCTCCGTTGCCACTTTCATTGTTTTACCACGAATGTGAATAGTCTCAATCACCTCAAGACAGAGATGAGACAGAAAAAGAGTTAACTTGCTGTGCAGAGATGCAAAAAGAAAAGACTATGACGCTCGAGAACTTATACATACATATTGATACAGCGATTTCGAAATAAGAAGGTTCATTTACTGTTCACTTTCATCGATTGTTTATACGGAGAACAAACATCTGTTGAAGAGGACTTTCATCAAACAACGTATGAACAAACCAGAAGAAAAATGATTCAACCCCGTTCATTCACAAATGCGTGAGTCCATTTCCCCTCTCATCCTTAATCTTTCGTGTTTTATATCACTTTAAATGATTGAAGTGGATTTTTTGTGTGTGGTGAGTGAGAGAGGGCGAGCGAGAGATAGAGAGAGGAACGATTGGAGGAGGAGAAATAGTGGAAAAGAGGAAACCTAAGCAGCACATCAGTATGGGTGTGTGAGTGTCATTGAGTGTGGTTGGGATCCACGCATATTCGTCGTGAAAAAAAACAAAATAATAAAAAAATTTTAACTGACAGAGCATGAAAATGTGAAATAACAAGCAGAAGCTGTGAGCACTGCGAAGAAGAAACAAATTGTAAACAAGAAAGAGGATGTATGTAATGCATTAAGAAGCTGTGCAATACATGCGCAATTTGAGTGTTGATCGATAGTGAAGTTAAGAATGAGGAAAAAAATTCATGCTTCACCGCTGTGTATTAGACAATTCTTTGATATTCGCAGTCTCTAGTTCTAAGGAATTATAAAAGCTACGATTATTAATAGGTACGATTGTTGTGTTGCGCTCTATTTCGCCGTATATATATGATAAATACGGTGAGGAGGAAAAAAATTCAAAGAATGATGAAAGAGCAAGGATGAATAGTGATGTTATTATCGTTAATTATTTTTATTTTTTATTTTTTATTTTTTATTTTTCTTCTTAATTTTATCTGGATTATATAGACTGTTCGACACTCGATGATTATTGGAAAGGAATAAAATTGTGATATTTCATTGAATTAATGAGTTTTAGAGTCAATTTAAAAGATAATCTATTTCACAATTTCTAATTTTTCCTTACATTTTTGATACCGAGTGTCTGGGCACCTCTATCTCTCTCATTAAAAATAAATTTTGTATTCCTCGCAACGTTGCGATTTATTAATATAAAATAATTTGTTGCAGAAAAAAAAAACGAAAAGCTAAACAATACAAAAAATATGTCAATGCAGGAGGAGTAAAGTAATTAAGTAATTTTTTCAACGACACTTTTTGGGGCTCTCGAAATGAACCTCAATGACTCGCACGGCATTTTCAAAATCCTATACGGTTGGGTTTAGGAGAGAATGAAAAAGTGAAAGTGAGTCACCAAATCTGTAAATATCTAGTACATAATTTCATTATTGATTGTACCTAGGCGCAAATAGTAGCGGTCAAGAGAAAAAAAAAGCGCACTCTTTTTAATCTCACAATTAATTTCTCGGTGTATATAATCAAACGATGCAATCGCGTAGTTCAAATTAATAAGCCCTCGGTACCGCGATAAGCCTAACCGAGAGATGTTATAACACGTCATTCATGAACGAAAATAATAAAATCAATTTTTCTAATATTCACACAAAACTTACACACTTTATGACACATCTCAGATATACATATGCACATACATATACATGCGCGCGCGTAATGGAGATACATATGACAGAGAACACTGGCCAAAGTGAGCGTGACATGAGGCATAATGATGAAAAAATAAAAAAAAAAAAGGGAAAACGAAAGAAAAACTAATTTGATAAATGCGTCGAAAAAACTTCACGTCAGGGCAAAATGAGAACTACAATCCAAATGTTCTTAGTACACACACTAAAATCATGCAAACACATTCACGATAATGAACATCTTGAAACTCATAGTCACATTATCACGAATACATACACAAATATCTCATGTATGCAGATTGGAAGAAAGTTAGAGATACAAATCTCCGAAAACACATACACACACATGCATATATATATATATATATCTACATATATATATACATATATATATTTATTTTTTTGGTCTCCTTTTTGTATATAGGCTCGTCGCCGTAGAAGATGGTGGCAATTACATAGGTGATCGATCTCGCACGCGCGAGCGAGATTAAATAGCAACGCGCAATAGAGGCCGCGAGAAATTACGGCGCCCCCGTCCCTCATTTTTCCCAACCCACTTTTCTCAACCCGCTCCCTTGAGCAGCCCTTTACCCTGAATCGAGCCAAAGGTTTTGCGCGGGCTCGCGCTCATAAGTAGTCAAGTTCAAGTGTAGTAGATGAAAGAATAAATCCAACATAAAAAATATGATGGAAATCATACATTATTATAGGACAAAAGTGAAAAAGTTCAGAAAATAAAAAAAAATAAAAAAAATACTAAAGGATAAGTCAAGAGGAAAAATAAAATAACATAAGGGAACACGGAAAAACTTGAGAAAAACATAACACGATGTTATCTGCGTGAAAAACTGATTATCGAATATCAGAATTGACGTTGTATGCGTTCTCGCAATCATTACGATGTGCACACAACAGAATCGTATAATTTCTAATGAGCCGATGACGGCTGGCGGGTTTATATACTTATATATGTATGTTGTGTAAATATTCACAGCAGCCCATCCAGAGACAAACTTTGTTCAATTAAATTCAATTGGAGTAACTGATTCGCGGGCGATATATGGCCGCATGCGGGTTCAATCAATCGTGCGTGTAATAACAAAATTGGATTGAACATAAAGCGTTGATTGATGAAATCCAATGAGGATTAATAATTCATGAATATTTTCTAACCGTTACACAATGGGTAATATTCTAAAACAAAAATTAAAACAAAATCTCTAGCGATTCGTTGTGTCGTTCACTCCATTATTGAAAACATGTTACAAAAAGTAAAAAGAAAAAAAATTACGAACATATAATAATGATTGAATATAAAAAATATGACGAGAAATAAAGACGCAAACAAGATTGAAGATAACGGGAGAAATAAACGAGCATTAGTTAGTGCAATTTTAATCCAAGTCCCAGCAATTGTCTTCGGCTGGGACAAAGTTTTTAGATAATGATTATAATACAAAATGGGAAAAAAAACAAAAAAATATATATATATATATATATAATAATGAAAAACACACAGATATTCTTATTCTGTGTTCTAATAAATAAATAGGACTTTTTTGGAGAAATACCGATTTCGCGGATGAATTTATAAATATATATTCTGTATGTAATATAAATATAATGCGATTCATACATTCTAGGCATATAAATTTTATCGTCCGCATTTACCGGACGTGGATTATGACGCTCGTTTTTTTTTCTTTTTTTCTCTTTTTCTTTTTTTTTTGTACGCGTGTGTTTACTCTCAGTGCAAATATATTATACGAATACCGTATTAAAAAATAACACGCGCGCACGGTCACACATTCATACACGATAGATTGCGCAAAATAGATATGAATTTTGTCTGGATAATATGCATGCAAAATACAGAAATAAACACACATAACACTCACAATCATCTACACAAACATACACTCACACAAATATAAATATAGATACATATGCATAAATGCGCGCGCGATTTAATATTTCAATAAACAATCGTAATATTTTTCGGTCCATGGACGTTGTGTAGCTTCACTATCTATTCTGCAATGTCATCAACTTTTTTCCGTGTCATATGTTTCACGACTGTCTCATAAATAAATTCGTGATTGTGCGCAATAAATATATATATATATCTATCAATCGTTTTTGCCCAATGTCAACTATAGAATGTTAAACGTAAAAAAAAATTCTTTTAGATGACATTTATAATATCCAATGTATGAAAACAATTATATTTTTGTGGTAGTGACATTTTCCCAACAAGCAAAAAATAGAATACGAATTAATCATTCGCACACATGTGCTCGCACCGCGGTGTGTGTGTGTCTGCGTATCTGGGTGTGTGCCTGTGCAGGCTTGTGTGCAAATGTATGTATGTATGTATGAGTATGCATGTATATATTTGAGTATGTAAATGACAATTGTCCAACCGATAAAAAAATTCAGGTCAACGCAAACTTCCGCCACTGTTTATGACGACAATTGTGAACTTTCAAAATGCATTAGCAACCCAATTTTTTTCTATTTCCATGGTATCCGAAATTTAATAATCAAAGGATTCATAAGTATGATGACTAATTGCATGGGCCCATTGAAATGATAAAACGTAGAGAATGCCCAACAACACTATCTCATGTTTTGAAACAATTCAGTTCATACATACTGATGGGAAATGTAAGCAAGAAGAGTATATATGTATATATTTCAAGCAATTGAATATGTATAATAAACGCCGAATACACCATAGGCAGTTATCGCTAACATGGGTGTCCTGCAAATAATCTTCATCGTCGTAAACACATGACCCACAATGCAGCGTACATTGGTTTCCGCGATTTGTAACTATCAGACACACGCAGATATGCGAGCGCGCGCGATAGGAAACACTACACACACATCTATTTATATTCAAGTGAGACGGAAGAGATAGAAAAAAAAATATATATATGGGATGATTAATTTGAAAATAAGAACAACATCAACAACAAACACCAACAAAAATTGATAATGAAAATATGTTAGGTGTTATTCTTCACCTCCTTCGTAATATGTGTGATAAAGCATAATATATATTATAAATATAAAAGTACTAATATATAACTGATAATAATAATTGAAAAATATTTAATATATTGCTGCATACCTTAAAAGGGATGTACTTGATTTAAAAAAAAAAGAAATTAGGTACTAATTTGCACGATACAAGAATCATACGATAAACAACCCACTCAATGTGGAGAAAAACAATAATCAATATAGTAAATTCAAATAAGCGAGTAAGAGAAAAAAAAAGAAATGAAAAATAACATGCGCGATTGTCAGGAGCTACAGTTCATAGAATCGATAATAATAACGAAGAAGAAAAAAAAAACAGTACGGAAATATAAAAAAATAAGTGACATAACATTTTAATCCATTTTTGCTCGAACTATTGATTCGATAAGTGGATATACAAATTGATAAAGAATAAAAATGAATAAATAAATAAAAAATAGGTAATCGATGAGTCAAAATGCGTGAGACGAAAACGTGAAGTATAGGAGGCGTAACAATGGTAGTCATTTACGATAGATTTGTATTTTTCAGTGTTGAAAAGTTTTTTATACCGCTGTTATATTCTTGTCTAAATATCTTAGTTCAGAATGCGAATGTTCGCTTGGAAATAAATGCAGCAGTGCGAGCGAGGATGAGGGAGAAGAGTAAGATTGTGTATGCGAGACGATAAATAAGTGGCAAAGAAAGAGCAAAAGTAATTGATAAATGCGAGTGTATGTGAGAGATAGTACACCGTGTGAGTGATTAAATAATAATGGGCATCGTCGATACGTGTGAATTTCAGATGAATGGAACAATGGATAAAAGAGTATTATACAAAAACAAAACTAAATTTTTCGTATTAGCCAATTAGAACGTGAACAGACACACACAATTTCGATGAAAATGCGCGCGAGTAATCAAACTTAATCGATGGATTAGAATTTTAAATGGCAAAAAAGAAATTATTTTTTTTCTGCTTAACAATTGGTCGGATTGATATGAAATAAACTCGACTATTGATACACACTGCATTACGCAAACTCAAAACACTTACAAGAAACATACACACTTCATACCTTATATATATGTAGAGGACCACTACTGCTCACACCCTTCAACATATAATCAATTTTTTCCATAAAATGTTTCAAATGAATTTTTATTTTTTTATACAGAGTTATTGTACCATGAAATAATTATAGATAAATTTTTAGTATCTGTAAAAAAAAAGAACGAAAGAAAACTCCGGATATTGTTTTTTTGTTGATGTATACATATATATATTTTTTTTAAAGAAATGTGAAAAAAAAAAGAAAACAAAAATGACTAGTAAACAATCAAAATGGTTTTGATATTGGAAGCGCGTGGGGGCGGATTGGCGAACCTTTTCAACAGGCTTTGTTTCTCACACTCCAATCCGTCAATTTTATTTTCAATTCCCGCGACTTTCTTCAACCGACGATTTGAAACACGAATTTCTCGTGTTTTTCCATTTCCCCGAGAAAATAGCGGTGATTTTACAAGAGATAATGAAATAGAAATGGAAAATAAGAGAATTCAACTGCAAATACCGATTAATTATACAACAATTACATTTTAATGATGTCACCCTCCCCCCCTTCCCCAATGAATATTACTAACTTTTTAATATTAATTCTAAAGGCTATCATTTATAGTTATCACAATTCATTCATCGCTAATAATTATCGTCACTATATAATCGTAGAGATCTCCACATACCAAAGATACACACGAATACCAACATCTACACACTTGCGCATGTACACTTGGGAGAGAATACAACAAGAGTAACAAAAAAAAGTCCATTTTCTAAGCTCATCAATGCAATACGAGAAACCTTAACTGAACGAATCGTATCGCAATAAAATCGAAAAAAAAATAAGAAAAAAAAAAGGAAATGAAAGAAATTAATGTAATAATCAATTTTGTGCATTTTATATTCGATGATTTTTTTCTATCGGCAAATTTTTCATTCATATCATCAGTTTTGCCCATATCGTGCGAGTACCGTTCTCAGTCTAGAAAAAAATTTAAAGAACAATATAAAGAAGGGACGAGAAATAGGAAAGAGTGGAATATGAATAACATACCTGAAGGGTTTTCATGGGTGTTCGTCGCGTTTGTGGGTTGACCGCAACTGCGTGTTAGGTAAATAAAAGTGTATGAATTTTACATTAATAATTAGAAAATTTGGGTGAAGATGAAACGAGGTTGATTGAAAAGCAGCTCATTATGAGTTTTGCGATCAACTTTAAGTTTCAATAGAAAATAGGGATTTAATAAAGCTAAGACTTCATTTGAAGCAGCTGGGAGTAGTGCAATGTTTTAATGGACTGGTTTTGGAGCGTGGGGACGGGAAAGTAATATGCATGAGCAAAGCGTTCGGATCAATTACAGCAGCGAGTACAGATAATTGTTTTGAATAATGTGAGTTAAGCTGTGGAGAAAAGACGTGAGAATAATTTTCAATTGAAATTGTTCTCCGAAAAGATCAACTAGTCAATCTCGTTAAGACGATTCAAGAACAGGCTCGTTACCTTGAAATGACGAAAAGAAAAATAACGAATAATGATAATGATAATAATGAAACAACTGAGGAAATCCCAGTCGTTACATCTCGAATGCTTTCTCGTTTCGTGAGACTTCCCCTCCGCCGTTTCCTATACATAAGTTTCTTAACGATAGAAGTGAAGAGAAGACGGGAAAGTCAAAGGGGAACCGGTTCGCGACGCGATACCATGGACCTTTGCAAAGAACGGAGTGAGGAAAAATGGTGAGTGGATTGAATGCTTGAGTAAAAGAAAATGTGGGAAGAAGAGTGAAAGAAAGGAAGGAAAAACGATGAAATTAATTTAGAATTAAATTTATTAATAAAATTTTTCGTACTTGTATAATACATTTTAGTATATCAATTTACCACGTGTGTTTTCTAGTGAATGAGACGAGTTTATTATTATTATATTATTTTTCTTTTTTCATTTTTTCGATTGCCTAGTGAATTTGTAAGTTATTTTTTTTCCTTCTTCTATTAATCTCATGCAATTGCAACAGTAATCACACAATTTAAACACATGTACACAAACGAAAAACGGAACATTTTTAATACACGTAGCGCAACATTCTCTGTTTGTGAAAATCTGAAATAGCGAATTCTGGACTCATAAATAGTTTGAGAGCACGTGCGCGCGTGTATGAGTGTATGTGTGTATTTTTATGATTAATATTACTTTTTACCATTGTTTCCATTTCTATTTCCTCTTAATTGCGACGAGAATTAAATAAGTGAGAATATTATTTCACGATGTTCAAGTCGTGAATATTTTCATTTGCATTAACACTTTAGTATCGCATTAGTAAAACGGGAGGACGAAACGTAGATGAAAGTGTGTGCGGTGAAGCTATTGAATTAATGAATAAATAAATGAAGAAATGTAATTTAAAAAAAAATAATACACACGCGAAATATGATAAGCATGAAGATGATGATTATAGTTTCGACTTAATTTCCCGAATATTCCTATAGTGGTATATGGTGTTGTATCAATAATGAATATAGGGTATATTGAAGATGAAGAAGATTTAAACATAAAAAAAAATTATAAAATGTAAAAAAAATCATAATACGCGGGCCGCGATAAATAAAAAATTGTACGTGATTTGAAACACGACAAATGCGCGGTCTCAGCGTCAACTAGCCAATTTGCTCCTACAGCCTTTTGTACCGTTCTTTTTTCTAAATAATCAATTAGTATTAAAAAGGCAAAAAAAAATTAAATATTACAAATAATATGTATTCTACATAAACGAAAAAATACGCTTAGAAAAATTTTTGTACACTCACACTGACATGCGCGTTACACACACGTTCGTAGTTGGATATTTCGATTGTATAGTCATCGATCGCTAGATCAATTAATTGGACAATTTAATTCGAATAATATTATCGATCGACCATGATTGACCGTTGTGTATAGATGTGTGTGTGTGTTGTGTTTTTTTTTCTTTCGATTTCAACTTTCTGTTATGAGTTTGGTCTTTTGAAATATTTGACATATAATAATACGAAGTGGAAAATATATTTGACGCTCGAGAACGTCGCGCTCGAATGATGATTTTATATAGAGTAGAATTTTGTAAATCTATCGCGCATTGAATGATTAAGGAGATAATATAAAAACAACTACCGTGTGTAAGCTAATGAGACCCGTTTACCAGTCATAAATAATTCTTAGGTGTGTTTCCACTATTATTCCTGAGTTTTCAATCTTAGCTAGACATTGGTGTTCAACAAATTTTTTCATAAATTACATTCTCATATAAAAATTTGTTGGAATAATAACGAATTATTTCGTGTTTATCGTGTCTTGACAAAAATGAGATTGATGCGTGGCGGAGGGGCAGCGTATAACATTCAGAACACAGGAACTCGCACAATTCGTGTGTGATCGTGATACTCGTTGAGCATTAAATAAAGTTCATCGCGACTTTTCACTATTAATGTGGAAAAATTTGTGAGGGCTGAAACAAACAAAAAAAAAACAAAAAAAAAAAGAAGTACAAGCGATTAGACACAATGTGGAAATTTTTTACCTTTTTCTAAAAAAAGAAAATAAATTTAATGATAAATTGTCAATCGTGCGTAAAACAAATTGTTCATAGTTAATTTTTTAATAATTCGTGGGAACTCTTTGGTATTTAAAAGGGATTAAAAAAAAAAGGTAGAAATGAAGAGAGTGTGAAAGAGGGAGGGTGAGAAAGGGAATGATTGGTAGAGAATGAGCAGAAAATACACGAGACCTTGTACGTGAATGAATGAATGTGCGATGATTCGGTTAATTATCTTCGGCTTTTCTATTGCCCCTCGCGTGGCTTCGTTGATCAAAGATAAGAGAGACAAAAATTTGTAAATTGAATTATATACTACAATACGGGAAAATATAAATTGTCGGTACTGCGTCACTATACGCATTGAACCGGCAAACTAGGCAAAAATATTAGGTAATAATCTTATAGCTGAACGTACAGTATTACCCGTGTACTGGAATGTCAGACGTTTGTTTGTATTTTTCATTTTTTTTTTTTTTTTATATAAAGAACGTATACACATATTTATAATTTTTTTAAATTTATTTTTTGTTTGACACAAGACTCAAGTCCTTGTTATGATGAATATACGTACATGCACGCATCTTATTGTGACATGGTAAAACCAAACAAGCGAAAAACAAACCGCTGATGATTTTTTGAAATAAAAATGATGTTGTAAATGATAGTGGAAAAATTTTGATGTTGTACCGACCCGACGCATTTCACTAATAATTACTTTAAACATCGTGCAAAAATTGCGAACATTTAAATAACATTGGCATTAAAAAAAATGTGCAATAACACCCATCAATGTGCAGTGACTCAAAGTACCTTAGAATTCACTTGTATTCAATTGATTACCAACATAGAACCCATCTCAATATTCGAAACATAAGAGAAAATAAAAAGAAAATCGAAGCATAGGAGATTGGTATATCTTTGATATATTGTCACTAATGTTTACTTATTATTTTTTTCTTTCTCCATGCAATTACCACAGGACAAAAGCAAGTAAAATACTTTGATATTAAAACTGCTTGTTTCATAATCTTTCATAATTATTTTCATGAAAAAAGATAACGATGAAAATAAAACTACAGACCACCGACATAATACTACAATATCAAATGCATATAATGTTACAGCAATGGAATAATGCTATAACTCTTTTTCTAACGTAGCAAATCTACCATGCAGTGATTAATGCTTTTGCTATTTTATCCTGAATGAAACAATAGCAGATGTATTATTGTCGTACTGAATTAATATGATGAGTCTTTCAATTCAAACAGCCATGTCCAATTGTTTCTATCACTTTATGTTATACAAATAGAAATCAATATGACAAGAGTTGACACACGTGACGAAAATAATTGCTTCATTTTCGTGACGGTCACTAGACTCAATATATAAACCAGTTAATTTGTTTTTTTTTTCCAATTCTCTGTGATTGGTTCCAGGTGAACTTATACCGCTGCATCATACAATTATAAAAACAATGGAATATAAGAATTAATTTTTTTTAATTGCATAACAGTAATTTGAAGAGGATGAAGGCCATACGATAAATCGTGATGGAATTATGAATATACTTTGATCGAACTTGATTCTATCATCCAAATCTATTTTCGATCAACTTCTAACATAAACATCCATTAACTTCCATCTGATTTTTGAATATCTATTTCATGCTTCATCGATTAAACTGAATATGTTAATTAATTATTATCAGAGCCACCGCACCGGGTCAATCAATTTTGCTGAAAGGGTCGGGTCATATAGTAGCGTATAATAGTTGTGATTAATAATCCTAGTTTAATCAATGGAATAATAACATTAATACTAATAATATTAATACTAAATATAATAATAATATGAATAGAATTTATTTTTTTGGTCGCAGAATATTGTTATTAAAAATATGTGGTATATAATTAATTAATCACGAATGTAATGTGTGCGTCTACGTATCGTGCGCGCGTGCGTATGTATCTCTAATGTGTGACGTGTGTGCGTGTGTACGTGTGTGTGTGAGTAAAAACGACAGTGTGTAAGAAAAAAAAGGGCATAAAAAATGATAGAATGGGAAAAAAGAAAAAAAATGATTAAATAAATGAATAAAAAGGAGAAAAAAAACGTTGTAGTGCGAGAGTGCAACCTGAAAGTCAGGAAAAATGGACGATGCAATTGCGTTGAAATGCGAGTCAAGGTAATGGCACAACATTTGAGGCAAAAGAGAGTGCAGTGATTAGAGAAAAATAAAAGAAGAAAAAAGAAAACGAGAATAATGATCGGAGGATGTATGTGGGTGGGCGAGAGCGTGACCGAATGAACATGTTTTAATACACCTCAAAACGGAAATAAAAAGGAGAAAAAAAAACTTAGTATATATACATATATACTTGCATTGTGGCCACGCAATAAAATATCTTTTCATGAATAGTTCGATTTCAAATAGAAGAAAAAAAAAACACATAATGATGATAGAGTTTCACTGTTAATTAAATTAATGCTGCCCTTCTAATTATGATTGTAAGTAATATTACCACATTTTATTTCATTCGAATCTAACTGCGCTGTTGAATAATTCTATAGTCTTTTCGTGACATAGCGAGAGAAGGAGGAATGGAAAAAAATATTGGGTTGAGTTAAGATACGAATGCAGATTGATGGAACAAAACGCCTATTATATTATCTCCAATTCTCTCGTGCAATCAAAAACATGAGCATGGGTAATTTATAATTGTGCGGTGGCTGTATTGTATGGCATTAGTAAAGTTAAGTGGAAACTAACACGAGACCCGCATAAAGTATGCGCAAATGATTTAATCAAGAAAGTGATGAGGTAATGATTATTAATAGATTATTGAAAATATAATAATATCATTAAAGGGAACTGATTAAAGCAAAGAGTTGAACAGCTAATTAATAAATAAAATCTGCCTCGTCACTTTTACTCAATCGAAATGGTTAGCCGTTATCATCCGTGCGTGATCATGTGTCTTTGTGTATTATGATATCAATTCACGGTCAACCGTGAGGTCATTGAACGAATTTTAGGCTGTGAAACACTCGAGTCTGCATTACGCCGGATGATGAGGGTAATCACTCGACAACATTATATGCAAAGTGATTAAAAACCATACACACAAATACAACACATACCACATTGACTGTAAATTTATGTATGTATACACGCATATATCTACGCATTAGCATGTGTGTATACTTATATATATTGAAGTAGAATCAGTTTGAATCGTTGAAAAATGGAAAGGATGAAACAGAACAAAAATTACTGATTGGAAAAACACTGTACGTCGTGGGGGAAAAAAAACAACAAGATTTTAGTAGGGTTGTACTTTCGTGCTCGTTTTTCAATCACTATCATAATTACCTAAAAGTAATTTGTACTATGTAACTATTACTATTTTTATGAATTTTTGTACATTTTTCTAATTATTTTGTATAATAATCCTTAGCGGAAAGAATGAAAAGTCAGGCACCTCCTCCCCTAAGTGTTCAAACGAAAGTCGACGATGGGAAAATAGAGAAATGCCGAAATAAGCGAGAGTGATAATGAATATTCAGATGAAATTAGTGAAATGGTTGAATAAATATTATGACAGTGAGAGTGATTGAATGAAAGAGACCGAGAAAAAAAGAGAGAAAGAGAGAAAAAGTGAGCGGAGAATAATGAAAGATAGAAACTTTCATTGTAAAGGGTCATCTACGAGTATCGATGATGTTTTCCACTGTCTGTCTGTCGTTTGTCCGTCTGCCTAATGTATCGTCTGCTCGCTAGTCTGTTTGTCTGTTTGCCTGTGCTGTCTATTTTTTCTTTATTTTCAATTACTCATTCGAGCCAATTATTTTCTATACATAATACATAACTTAATAAATATAGCGTGTTCCGTTCACAGATACAATGGTAATAACAATGACAATTTTCATGTTTTATATTAAATTTTTTGAAAATAAAAAAACTGCAAAAAAAAAAATTTAATAATGTATGAAAATGATGTGTACGCTAGGCAAAACAAAATGGAATAACGAGCGACAAGCCATGAATGAGAGTGACACGATAGTGACGAGTAAGTCATTGATAATGACAAAAAAAAAGTATGAAAACGAAATGTCATAAGAAAATGAGAGCAGAGCTAAGAGGAAATAGAAAAACATTGCAAGCATGAGAAGTAGTAAGCAAATAAGAATGGCGATAAAATGAATGATAAAATGGTTTGAAGCGCGACGATGCGCGAGCGTTGAGTGTACGTGAACCTCCTTCGTAATTGAGACGTGTTTGTTATAATTATAAGTCACTTTTTTCCTTTTTCTTGAAATGAAATGCTATAAAATAGATCGATTCTTTCATGGATATTCATGAATAATTTTTGTCTGAAAAAGAAAACATCTCTTTATGCTGTCGTGACGACGCTTCATAAACCCAAATGAATATTACCCTTACCTACAATACCCAAAGTCCTATGCTCACTCACACGCTCCCGTCCAACATATATAATGTTTATTTCTTAATGATAGTTTTTAGATTAAAAACTAAACAACAGGAACACCGAGAGTACTCTTCAATTATACGAAGAATAATTATCGCAGATTACCAAGACACGTTCAAGCGTACTCAATTCTTTTCTTTCTTGGTTTTTTTCTTACAATTTATTCTATCCTTACTATTTTGGTATTTATGTGTAATTTTTCGATTTTGTTAATTTCAATCTTCCTTTTAGTACTTTAATAAATGAGTTTGTTATGATAATTCTCTTATTTTTATCCACAATACATATTTATTTATTCATTCATTAATTTATAACATTGATCATAAACAAAGATATGTACATTCACGTGTCTTATTTGAAGCGAGAAACTTGTGTTCTTGCGCAACGATGACAGGTAACGTATATAATAATGTATGCAACACAAAGAAAATGAGAGTGGGTCAAAGTACTTTGTCGATTATCATAAATATATCCATCATCTACTGTTCATAAAATCGTGTTATTAATAGTCCAATAATTTCCGGAGATCAGAGTGAAGGGGATAAACAGAGTTAACATGATCTACCTATATTTAGTTTTCATACTGGCATACCAATACTTAAGTTCATTATTACGTACCACCAGTTCCTCATTGAGATGATATATGCCGTAAAAGTTCTACCAAGTATGGTGTGGTGCCGTCGTCGTGCTGCATTGTTCTCAACGCGCGAACATCATCTTACACAGCTTTCTCCCCATTCTTGCCATTCACGTTAGAAATTTAACCGGGTCAACGGATCAAGGTCTTTTCCATTATTTCCTTTAGTCCAACAAGCACCAATACCTTGTTTCTTTTCATATACATTCTGGTAGCATTTAAATCACTTTCATTGATGGCGGGGGAGTGCCCTCATCGTGACTAGCTGCGTGAACTCCTACCTCGTGTCGTCGACGCGAATAAATGTCAGAGCCATCTCCGTAAATAATTATTATTATATTCATCTTGTTACGTATCAAACCAAGTTCTCGGCAATTGACATACCTTAGGATTTTTAATTATAAATATGAATACCATTTTCCCAAGCTGTATCACCTGCCAATTTGATTCATATCATAACATTTCATTCAGTTGTTTGCCGATGTGAACAACTTGGCGCCGCACCTTCAGTGTAAATTTATATTCACTTAATTCATAGTGTGAACGTATAGGTCGGCAAAAGACATAAAAAGAAGGGACACACTAATGAACCCGGATCTCCAAAATTTATCTTACGAGAATTGAATATACCATTTCTATTGTACTCAGAGTTATTCGAAAGCATTGGCGTAATTCACTCTTATAAATTTGAGGGCATTTGGCTACAATGTATGTTAAAATTTCATAGCATCAAACTACGACGGGCAAATGTCTGATGGCTCACCTTGCACTTTCTGACACTACTAAATGTCTTCAAGCCTACATGTGTTTGTTGTTTACTCGCGAATGGTAATGCATTACGTAGCCATCAAGGTTGAAAAGGTTTAAACGTAATATGTGATTCAATCGCAATCATCTCCTTCGCGCGGCATCGTCATTCAGACTTGAAGAAAAAAGAAGAGAAAAAAAAACATTATGAATTAATCATCTGATTAGAAAGTCGGAAGACGTAAGACATTGGGTGCACCCTTGTTCTCAATTCTCTTCTGTCATCTATGTGCAATGGAATGGAAAAGAAAACATTCAGGTAAAAATTAGTTCGGTCTTTCTTTCCATGGTGTGAGGTTCATGCCGTCATTTTGGTAAGTATAGCAGTCTCTCATCTCATTGCTAGGAAAAATACAATATCGAGCATAAGCCATTTGCGCTAATTGAGATATCTTATCGAATTATTTGACTAACTACTCACAGGAATGGATCTTTGAGCAAGAAGGCTCTTGGTTGGACTTGCTTCAACCTATCGCCATTGTCACACAAAATGTTTGCAATAGTGCTCTTACGGATTTCATCCAACTGCGGAAGTGTGAAAGTTCCGGGTTGGTTGGCATTCTCATACCAGTACTTATCTCCTGTAACCAAGGATCATTGAATTAGTCTTTATGTAATCAGAGACAATTGTGTCGTGCAGCAATTTATGATTATTGTTAATCATAAACAAACTGTCTAATTATACCGAGACGTAAGTTTCTGAAGGTCCGACCGAGTAGGCATAAGAAGGTCGGGCCCATTACTGCACCTTCCTCTGCCACTTCTGATAGTGCTCCTGTCACAAGATCTACATCATCAATATTGCTGCAAATTCAATTTATTGATCATTAAATTGAATATGATGAATGAAGATTTTCATTGCATTCATTAAATAATAATTACTTGTACATCCGTTTAAGTTTTTCAATCTGATCGCGTCTCATAGTACTTTCGAGATCATTAAATGTTTTAACTTCAGGTAAATCGCACAGCAATCTCCATCTTATGTAAGGCGGAATTCCGTGATCTCTCCCCTGTTGTATCACTTGAGCTGAATAGTCAACTGGCTCTTCCTTTGTTTTCCCGTCATGAAAGTATCTTTTCATCAATACTTCATTCAATCCCTTTGGTTCCCTCGAGTGCCCAGCTAAAATACATCAAGATTACTGAAAAGTTTGGTGGTCGGAACATGAAATTGTGATATTTAAGAAAAATTTTAGCCCCACCAGTTGCACCGGAAATTAGACGATCTATTGCTCCTGCTTCATACAATTCTTGCGGAGCATAAAATGCTGAGAGCAACGATCTCTCACCGGATTTCGTAGCTGTTCGTGAATCTACGAGGTCAAATGTCTTGGGAGTGAGAGCGGCAATGAAGAAAAGCCCCGCGGAGGCCGCGGCATTTGATAAAGTAGCATCAATTCTTGAATCGTAACCGGTGAAAAAACCCGAACTCGCTAATCGCAGATCAAATCTTCAAATTTGAAACAGTAATAACATAAGCACAAACTTTCAAAATCAGTGAATAATAGATGATAAACTATTAATTCACCTATCAAGATTGCTTTCACCAAACACAATTGGTAGAAATTCATTGTAAGTGATGTGTTGCATCTCAGCTATGTTTATTCTTCTTGACTCCTGGTACAATTTTTCATCATCCCAATGTGGATTGAGCTTACGCAATTGTTCTGCTACTCTATTATGTTCTCTCATAAATAATACGTGCATTAGTGCAATACCAGGATGCTCATTGATACGTGAATCACCACTTAGAAAGCATGGTAGTGATCTACTATTACTTCGACAATTTTCGAAATCCTGTGATGCCATAGGTAAGTTTTTTTTTTGTGTTTTAAGCAAACCACCATCACCAGCGCGTAATTGCATGGCTCTTTCTTCGGAACTACCATAAATTGGTGATAAATCAATGAATGATGTCGCCTGATTCATTTGCTGTCTTGGACCTAGCTTACAACCCTGCGTGCAAATAATTGCTCTGTATAAAATTATTGTATCTCACCGAGATGAAATAGAGATCTATGAATCAATCAACGATACCTGATTGATGTTTCCAGGATGAGGAGCAGACCGTGAATACTCCATACATCCAATTGTATTCTCTGCCTGAATAGGAAAACACTCAGGATGGAAATGTTCATATTCAACGTCGCAGCACTTTAGTCTCTCATTGCCAGGTAATACCATTCTTGGTGTATGTGCAAGGTCATTGGCGAGTAGTTGACCAAACAGTGCGGTCATAGCCATCAGATAGGGATGTTTAAGGTCAACATCACTCGAATGAATATTAACTGATATATCTCGCGCACTTGGTAAATTTATTCGCGGTAAAGAAACTCCGTCTTGGTATTCAGGTGGTAAAATACGTGTGTAGGCTTCTAGAGCAGCTCCCCAAGTTGGATGCAAGGCATTGTTACACTTTCCCGAATGAGTTCGATAATGATGATTCATTTTTTTGCAAGCCGTTGTTGTCTGTGCGTAAATATTAACAACAGAACAGACCGTTGGTCCCAATGTCGCAGTCGGCAATAATGATATAGCATCTTTCGGTGACATTTTCAATGCTTCTACCAACATTATTGACATTGTTTCACTTCTCAATGCCTGTAGAGAGAGATTTTTAGCAGCCTCAGACATCTCGTGTGAGGCACCTAAATACCAAGACGGTGTCCCTCTAGTCAAATGTGTTCCTGAATTCACAATTGCCTCCTCTGTTCTCCTGTATTTATTCATCGTGTCATTGGCGCGTCTGTCCAGATCCAGCAACATTTTTGGTGGTAGAGTAGCACAATTCACAAAATTTAGAAGAAGGAATGACCTGTAAAATATGATTGATCATAGGAAATAAATGAAAGTTCATCAGTAATTTTCCTATTCAATGAGGATCATCATTTGATCTGCGATTGCATTAATTCTACCTGAGTCAGCTAATTCTACTATTGCGTATTGTAACACATATGACAAATTACGATTGTTGGTAGTCAATCGCCGTGGTCTCACAGATTATTGACCTCGACAGATAATACGTATTATTTCTTCTTCTTCAATGACACTTGACATTTCAATACCTTCCTGGTTTCCTCGTGACTCCCTTGCGTAATTCTGTTGCACTCCCACGGTGATCTATACCAGTCGAAATGTGTGCCAATACGAACCCAATATACCAAATTTCATTTCTTTCTCTGAATATTAATACGTAACTTCAACCGAAAGAGTTCCGGGTGATATGTATGATAAGTATTTTTTTGTTTTCTAATTTTTGGAGTGAATTGAAAGCAGAATGAATCACCCATATATTCATCATTAGATTCAAATAAAAACTTACCATAATGTGTGTAGAAACATTTCGGTAGAACGTATTATCAGAATTAAAATAATTCTTACTCAATGCGCATTCAACAAAACGTTAATTTGTCAGATAAATTACTTTTCAATCAGATTGTAGAACAAAAAAGAAATACTTTCTCACACTTCACGCGCCTTGATCACAACGAGAAGGATCGTGAAGATTTCAATGAAATCCCGCGAACTTGTATATATCAGTTGAACTGTGCTGGTTGTGCGAGAACGTGCAACTAGAAGGCATTCAACGAACGAAAGTACATGTAAGCAACCATCTGGATTCAAACACATTCAGTATCGGAGTGGGGTTCTCGAATAGTTCTTTTCCTATCTTCGTTAGGCGATCGCACCCGGTTCGCCAACATCATCATAACCATCACCATCAACATCATCATTGCCTTAGCCAAGGAACTGTTAACAAACAAGAGATCAAAAACAATCACAACAGATTCAAGAAGTAAAATAAAACTGATGGATAGTTTCATTTAGCAACTCAGAGACAAATTTATGTAAATTGTTATACAGTAAGTATCGCTCTGTGCAATCCAAGGTATGTATAAAGATGTAAAACAAACCGGAAAATAAAGCACGTATTTTAATCTCCATTTGACACCACGCGGAGTTTCTACGTCATTTTCTGTTGGAGTTTTGCATCACGTCTTGAGCAAGCGTTCGAACACCATAACGTTATGCTAATATACATGTATGTTTTTAAAACTTAATATTGTATTGTACAAACTCTCTCGCGCAGCGGACAAGACTGTTCTTTCGAGAGGAAAGGAGAGATGATCGATCGCATAAATGCACTTATACTATCTTAGTAAGCAGTTTGCTGATGACATTTGTCAAGAGTCGTGGGTAGCAAGGACGATATATTGTATCATCGATTCGATTCAATTCACAGATCATGATTGTGTACTGTCTCTCACATGCATATGCATACATAATTGTATAAAAAGATAGAAGGATTGCATTATATTATGTAAAATACATGTACAGATGAGCATTGATGATGTTTTCTTCAATCTTTCTTTTTATTTCCCTTTCAAATGTCTTTAACAGATGGACAATCAGCATATTTGTGATCATTTTATCACAAACTTGAAAAAGATCTTGACGCTATTGAAAAAAAAGAAAATAAAAAGGGAAATGCAGGTCACGACCACATCAGAGTAATTGTGCGTTAATAATTAATTGATACGTACGGAAAATTATTTCATTATTATTTTATTTTAATTGTGTATTAATTCCTACTTCAATTGGTTTATGATATTAATCCTTATGTACGTGTATCATCAGTATTATCAAGGACGGCCCCACTATATGCTAAATCCCAATAATGCTCCACTTGATGCTTCTTGAAATGTTCACGTGCCATTTTTTCAATGGGGCAAACTTTGAATTTTATGTCACCAAAGTGACGTTGTTTACTAGTACCTTGCCACACAACTATACATTTGTTTGGCACATCATTCCCATCGTTGTCTTTCACTATGTCCTCTTCCCATTTGATACGGTTCATCATTAAACGATGATAATGCCTCAATTGTTTCGCGCCACCTTCCACCACAACAACATTGCAATCGCGGAATAGCATTACGCAACCGGTCAGATTATATTGCTTGGCGTTTGCCTCAACTTTGAATTTCTTCGATGCATTATTCAACAAATCTCGTATTCTGGAACAAAATATACAATAAATTTTCATTGACTTCAATAAATGTCACGTAATTTTTGTGCAAGCAAATACCTATGTTTAGAACCTGGATTGCTACTGGAATAAAATAATTTCATTTACCTGTAAACTGTCACATGAACTCCCAATGTTGTATCCTCTCTCAATTTCCGTGCTTTTTTCTCACGTCGTTGATCAGCCGTTAATCGACGCGCCGCATTCGCATCTTCATGAGCTTTCAAGCGCTTTGCCATTTGTTGTCGTACATGGGCTTCAATTTTCGTAGGATCTTGAACTGCTTCTGTACCCAGAACACGCATCAAATTTGAAATTCGAAGCTTTGGCTCAGGTGCCGGTTCCAATCCTAATCTAATCTTCTCTTGTCCTTCTTTCCACGCTTCCCGACGATTCTGGCGACGCAATTTTCGTCGCTCTTTCTGTGTGAGAAATACCGGCATGTAGATAGGTTTCAGAGGATCGGCTGGAATAGAAAAACAACATTTGTATCTTCTGTGAATTATGTAATGCTATCTGAAAGAATTCAATTAATTTTCGAGTCTTTTCAACCATGCATTTATAACTCGAAACTGTCAGAGATTCGTGAGTTCCTCAATTATGAAGTTGAAAATGTGTTATTGAGAAACATACGATAAATGCGACGTGGCCTTGTCTTACAGAAAAAAATATTTTAGTGATCTCCAACCTTGTAAATTAAACGTGTTCTTAAGCAATCATCTGACGACACCGAAAAATTGATGAATTTGTGAAAAAATAGCAATCGTGAAAATACTAATACTTTTGAATAAATTATTCAGACCTCATAATGGGTTATCAAGAATCGGTATAACATGATAAATATTGTTAGACTTGTTTTGAACTCACTTGGTGGTCTTATTTGTGTTGGATGTTCCACCAAATTAGTAATTGTTGCATTCTTGATTTGAGTTGGTTCATCAGTATTAGAATAGCCACTGGCTAGAATAACAGAATCCCACCACTCGATATTAGGAACATCTTCACTTAAAGCTTCAGTTTTTGGTGCAATCAATGCTAATTTTGTTGCCGAACTGATCCCTGTTTTCCTAGCTATTTGACTGATTTCATTCTGCAATTTCTCAAGTTGTGCTTTCATTCGTATCCTATCAGCCAATTGTTGAAATTTGCCCGGCTCATGGAACTTTAGTGCACGTTTGCCGCGTGTAGCTATCTTAACTCCAATACGATTATCAAAGAAATGAGTATCTTGAATTTCTTCAGGTCCTTTGGACTCTTGCAATTGTGCTTTGAATTCTTCTCTTTTCTTTGCTCTGATATTGGCTTTCAAGGTCGGTACAACTTGTGTGAGTTGAACTTCTTTACCCGTAATATCAACAGTACGACCTGATTCATCAAGAATCAACGGCGTGGGTTTATCCGGAACGCTCACGTTATTCAATAAACCCGAACTCAACTTATTCCTTATTTGAGCTTGGAGTGCTGCGATTTTACGTGCTTTATCCGAATCAGTTTTACTCAACAAACTCTGAGTATGCATATTATCACCAACATGTGCTGATTCACGAGTTTTTGGTGGAGGCGTCTTTACGACCGGCACAGTTTTTATGGCTTTTAAAGCCATTTTTCGTTCTTCTATTTCCCTCTGTGCATTCACCATAATTTGCCTTATCTGCAACAAAAGATATTTGGGTCATTCAGACACGAAATAACAAAAAAATTAGTGGCACGACAATGTATCATGCAACTATAATATATGCAGAATTATTACGAAAGTCAGTCATTGCCAATAATATGCGAAAATATTGCACAAAGAATCTTATACTCAGAACATCCACGTGACTTATTATGAAAGAACAAAGTAATATGCAAAGAAATATTGTGTAGACATATTCGTCACGAATCAGTAGAAGCTAATAGCCCTAATATAGCCCAAACAAACTCCTCACATGCTCCACATGATGTTTACATGAACGCAGTTATTCTACACCGAATTACTCCGCTTCTTCGACTTAATAACGATTGAAGTAGCAATTACATGCAATTATCTTCATTTGCATTCAATCCATCAGTTGTTGCCCCTAACATTTCCAATTCTGAAGTTTACATTTGCAATATTTTCGTAAAACGTAAGTCATACGTCGTGGAATCAAAAGCGAAAATATTACCTTGTCAGGAGATAGCTTAGTATCTTCATCATTAATTTTTGCTTTCTTCGCATCTTTGTCATCTTTATCATCCAAATGATTTCTTTTTTTATTTTTTTGCGCTGCCCTAGTCTCATCATATATAGTGAACATCTTTTCGGTTAATTTCATGGCCATTTTTTACTCCAAAAATGTTGATAATGAATCTATAACAAAATTCAATGAATTAATATATATTCTCATATATTTTGTCGACTTATAATAATGACTTGTGAACAAACCTGCTGTTTTCTGATTGTCAGCCCGTCAGCCCATAATAAAGATGAGAATAACAATGGCGGCGCGCATGGGAGACACCATCTTTGAAGCCAGACTGTTCGTTATGTGATTGGTCGAACACACGAAATGTTGATTAGTGGAACACAATTAATTTTGTATAATTAATTTTCATGTACTATACATTTCATGGTGTATTATAACATTGAGAAAAATCATAAATGATCGTATGATTCAAATTGGTGGAAATAGCACGGGGGAAAATGCATACGCGATCTAATCCTTAAACCCATACCACAACGCGGCGATTGTCGGTAAACGAACAGAATACGTTACCAACTGATATCTGTTTGGAAATGCGCCCAAAAGTGGTGCGCTGTCAGGACACTATGGAACAGAATTTCTCATTTAAATTTTGCTCACAGTCAGAGAGACGCGCGCGCGCCTCAGGACTGTTAAAAAAAAAAGAAATTTGAAACTGTTTTTCAGGATTAATTTGTAAGATTGTTCATGAACCTTGAATGTGATCAAGAAAACATACTGGGAATTTATTGAGATTTCAGTCACAATAACAGATCACAGATGAGAATTTTCTATTTCATTCAACTCGCAAATATAATTTTCTTGGTTGAAAGAAATACTTTATACCTTTGGTTTCATGTTGACTTCAAGTCTAGAGGTTGTTCTGACCTTAAAGAGAAGAGTATAATTGACTACCATCCATGGATATCGACTCAAGCAAAATTCGTTTCTGTAGGAAAGAATTCTGCAGAAAATACTTCGCGAATCGGACGAGATCAGTTATGAATAAAGACACCGATTATGGTTGACAAAATTTATGAATTACATCTATCAGTATCGATACTATTTGTCCGATCCATTCGATGCAATACAGAATACAACTGTCGTGCAATTATGAGCAAATAGCAGGGGAAATCCACGAAAAGTATTATCATTCATGATGCAAACCGCGACATGATCGCTTTGACCTAATATGACCCCTATCCAATGCGTCACGTCATTCCGCAACGTTGCGATACACATATGTATGTTTGTATTCACTTTGGTATCACACGATGCAAGCAATGAATCAGGGGACTCCCGAAAAGCTTCTTTATACAATGGGACAATGGCCTTTTTATTCCCAGAACAATTCTATATTCCAGTGAATCCCTGGTCCCAGACTTTTTCTTTAGTTTCCCAAGTATATAAACTACCCGATGATGTCTCAGAAGCATCAGAACTTCAATCTATCTCGACTTAATAGAAGAGACCAATAAGTTGAAGTTATAAGCATGAAGGCTGTATTATTATTTTTCGTGATTGCTGTAGCTGTTTGTGCTGGCGAACCAGGTCTCAGTCGTGATCGTCCGCAAGCACCGTATATCGTGAGTACAAAAAAATCTCTAACTAATCCAATACCTGCATTCTATAGTAGCATATAATTATCTCTGTTAAATTCAGAACCGACCTAAGCCACCAACTACAACTAGATTCCGACGTTCGCCCGAACCAGATCCACAAGGATCTATTGTTTGGCAAGGCACTAAACCACTTGATGGACCAGAACGTCGTCCAAGCTGGTCTGCCGGCTATGAACATAAAATTTACGAAGGAAAAGATGGACACATCAGCGCTAGTGGTGGTGCTTTGAAATTACCTGGACAGCATGTTCAACCACAATTTGGAGTTCATGGTACATGGCGATTCCGACGTGATATCAATCAAGAATTTGATGACGATTTAGTTGAGGAGCAATGATTATACCGGGTACATTATAATCACTGTTTTGAGAAAACATATCATACATCAAGAAGTTCATGTCGTCACATTTTCATATGATATCCAACGATAAATATATGATGAGAAAATCTATCACAACAATCATGAATGTATGTATTCCAATAACATGTCATATACATGAGCGGTACATTACAAACGATGTTTTCGAACCTCATCCCAGTACTTTCAAATTACCAGTGCGATAACGATTGCCTATAATCGAATCCAGTTATAAAGAATAAAAACGATGTGATATGAATTCAGATTTTTGCACTGATCTATATTTCCTGTATTAAATTAATTTTCAACAAATATGATTGATGTAAATATTACATATAATATATATTATATACCACAAGTGATGATAAGAAACCAATAATTACTAGATCAACTCAGGAAATCAATAATATCTTGTGTAGAAAGACTAGTAGGTTTGTTTTGTTGTTGTGCGTTCAAAGACGACTCCATATTCATAGGCATCGTCATTGAATTTACTAATCCCATACCGGGTGGACAGGCTTTATTTTGCTGATTGTATGCAGAGTTATGTGTTGGTTGGATGCTATTCCAGCTTGACACATTATTAACTGGAGACGTAACTTGTGATCCCCAATTCATAGTTGGAGTCATTGCTGTCGTATTCCAATTCATTGACATGCTTGATTTCATTGATAAAGGTGAAGAGACGTCCATGTTTGTTCTCTGTGTTTGATTCATATTAGAATTCCATGTTGAAGTTGGGCTCGTAAATGATATGGGTGCATTCTTGGTCGCTGATAAATTTAATTGGCTCAAATTATTCTCCAATAAGGTGCTCGTTAGATCTTTAGGTTCATGTTTTTTTACTGATATTGCAGCTTTCGGCGTAATAGGACTCTGTGAATGCAATCGATGACTTGCCTCTTGTTGCTGTGCCAATCTGAAAAAACATAATTTACATTTGGTAAGAACTCATATATTAGATTCATTCCTATATTCGGTAGTATTTATTATACCTGTGCTTTTCTTGTAATGTCAGTCCTTTACTGTCTTTAATGGGTGTGTTAGATGTTTGATATGCCGATGAAGTTTCATTATTTGCGAAGACATCGTTAAGTACGCCGACACTTGAAGAATTTGTTGTTTGTAATAGAGCTTCATCAAGTTGTTGTGCTTCACGTCGTACAGCGTCTAATTGTCGCAATGCTTCTCGATGTTCTGATGTGACTCGATTCACCATATCATCAACTAGTGAAGCTAATGCTTCATATTGTGACGGACTTAAGCTTTGTTCAACGCATAGAGGCAATAAAAATGGCAATACTTTCGTTGCCAGTACTTCCTTACTGATTCCTAGTTTACTATGAGTTAACACCAATTTATATATACCTGAAAGATATAAATTAAGTTTTAAATAATGAATTCAACAAACTTGGCTATTTAATAATTTTCAACTTACCTATGAGTGCCATTAATATCGCTGGTTCTCCAGAATGAGGAATTTCTTGTAAAAATGGCAATATTTGATCCAGTACCAGCCACCGATCCAAATGTTCCAACATTTTTGCAAGGCAGAGTAAGCAGTTAACGCGAACACTCAAACTTACAGTGTTTCCTGTTCCCTTCAAGCATATTTTTTTGATTCTCGGTAGAATAGCATTCTTCATTGTCGGACTTTCAATGAGCGTAGCTATAGTTGGCAGAGCCGCAAGGCATAGTTCTTGGTGTTGCTCCATACGAGAGTCCAGAGCCCGTGTTAACATTGGTACAATATCCGTCTTTATGACGTCCGCAGAGCAGAGTTTCAACAATAAATTGATGCGTTGCATCAGAACAAAACTAATTTGGGGTGGTTCTTCCATAGCAAGGACAGGTTTCAAACTCGGTAATATATTTTCCGTGAACTCCTCAGCTGTACAAGCTTCAAGAACTTGTAATATGCTGGGTAGGACGAATGGTATCATCGGTGCATTCACGAATTCTTTGTACAGACATGGAAGGACTCTATGTAACACCACACGATGAGGTAATTGTTTCATAACTTGTGGGAGTCCTTTGTAAAATTGTGACTTTTGCAAGTTATCCCACTGGAATAATTTATCTAAATAATTCAATGTTTTAACTCCGATGTCCATGAAGTAGTCAATTTTAATGAACTGATGAGCATCAGGCCGTAATTCTGGATTGGAACTCAGCATAAGTTTGACTGTATCTCTGAGTCCATCTGGTATTGGTGCTAGCTTGGAATTGGGTAATGACGTTTTGAAATCAGCAAAAAAACGGCGACATTTTGATTGATCACCGTGGCACTCGTGTAATGGTCGATTATTCGGTGAATGTAAAACATACGTCAACATTCCCAATGCGAATATATCGCTTGGTGGACCACAACTACCGGCTATGATACATTCCGGTGCTTGATAATCCAAATGTGGTTGTCCAATGGAAGGTATACTGGGGTCATACTCTACGTAGGACCACGAGGGCTAGAAGGAATAAAATCATATCTAAATACTTGTATATTTTAGTGAGTTCATATGAATATGATGTGGATATGAAACCTGGCATTGTAAACCTCAACAAAGCATTCACGAAAATAACCGCAAAGAGTATGACTGATAATATACCTGACTCATCAGTTATGAAAGATCTTTGTCCTCAAGTAATCGAAAACTAACTCAACCATTGAGGATTGATAACTGATCAAATAACCTGATTATTATACATCAGATAGAATATAGTCCGATATATCGTATATGGATAGATATCTACTTAAGATTCGATCTGCTATTCAATCACCCTCAAATTTCAGCTATGAACCATTCAGAAAACTTCGTGGGTTAATCAAGTAGTAATATCCTCTCTAAGTATATCTATTCTCAGACCTCACGAATCTATACTAGTCTATGCTTCATCAAACCACATTATGAGAAACTAAAATTGAACATACCTGTTTATCATTTGGATTCTGATTCAAAGCACAGCAGTCAAACCCAAATATTTTCCAGGCACCGTGTTTATTAATAACAATTGATTCTGGGCAAAAATTTCTATGCAAGAGCTTGACATCACTGTGTAAAAATGCAAGTCCTTCACCAAGTTGGAGTAAACCATATCGTATTTCAACATCAAGTAGCTTATAATCATTGATATTCTTCGGTATTGGTTGCGGTACATTCTCAGTATTACCAAGAACATTTGCCAAACTAGCAAACACTGGTTCAGTAGCAAATGCAAGACTATCCCTTGATTCTTCAAGTGGATGTTGAACTGTGAGTATTTGCGGATGTCGCAACTTCGTTAATTGCGTAATTCCTCTTTTCAATATTTCCAATACACTTTCTCTCTCTTGTTTATTCGACCATCGATCTAATAAACGTTTCTCAAATACAAATATTGCAGCTTCTTGTTTTGTAGATTTTTTATATCCACTGTAAACTTTCCAAAGTAAACCTGGACCAGCGCTGGCAATATGTGCAGTCACCTCGAACTCTCTGGTGACTGGATTGCCAGGTAAAACACTTGAAAGTTGGGAAAGGCCATAAGCAGTACTTGTTACTGTATTGCTAATCGTATTGCTAATCGTATTGCTAACAGTGTTTCGTAGTTTATTCAATACATCCATTTTTGCCACGACTGAGAGAAGAAAAGTTATTTTAAGGAAACGTTCAATTTTTTGTCACTCAATGAAGGTATTGAAATTTGAAGCACTTTCAAGGAATTTTATACAGATACGATAAAATTCATAAGTGTCTGCATAGTCACATTCAATATATTCAATGTGCTTAGAATATTGATGAACAGAGACGAAAACAAATTATAGTCAAAGATAATTTATATCAATAAGAGTGACAAAAACTGCTCGACACAGCCAGTGGACACTGATGCATGTAAAAAATGTGACAGATGACTGTATCGATGATAACAGTATGATACAGAGTTGAAATTCACCGCTGGATGGCGTAGATATTCAATAAAAGGCGTGTGTTGACGTAAATTGTCGAATAGTCGCAGCAGAATCGTTGAAGAGAACGATGGCGGGATATTTGAAATATTTAGAAAACTCTGAGATTGATGGAAAAATGAAATATGTGAAGATTTTAATAAATTGTATATACTCCTTTCATTCTTAGTCTATTCATCAAAATTTCAGTATATTAGAAGATGGAATATGTATAAAATTTCGAACATACTTTAAAATATAGAAATTACATTTTTATACAACCATAAAAATATTCTGTCTTTTCTCAGATAGATTCCAGATTACAGCCTGCAAGTCTGAATTTACTTATAGATTTATAGTTGTAACAAATTGTTATGCCATTACATTTTTCAAAGACGACATTGCACAATGATTATATAATAAATGAATATTATAAATAAATCCTCAAACTTCCGCGCGGATTTGTGAGTTTACACGAGTGCCATCTATACTGATCATCAAGAATTAATAATGACACAAGTCATATTGTTGTTTCTCAAACGGGTTCATGACTGTCACCCATTAGTATAAATTTGGATTATTTAGGAATTCCAAGGTGATCGAAATTGACTGGACGCATCACTTGATCCGTTTGGTTAATTATTTTCTTACATGTACATACAGATATAATCTAGTTCATCACTGATAAACATTATCTGATAATTTTAGTGCCTTCTATGTACGGGATGATAGCATAGAGCAAGAAGCCTGCACACAAACTCATCTATAACATTTTCATTTGCCATTGTTGTCACAGGTAAAAAGTTGAGATATATATTATTTTGGGAATAATTTTTAAGAAATAATTCAATTGTTAATTAAACATAATTTCCACATAGACTTTCTTCGAAAAAAACAATGGCTCGTGCTGGTGTTATGAAGTTAGCGAAACTTCGTGAACTTATGTCATGTGTTAACGTGAATAATGCAAAGGAAAAGGGTATCCGGGCTTTGATTGTTGGTGCAGCAGATGCTCATCTCTCTGAGTATATAATGGATCATGATAAACGTCGTCACTATATATCAGGATTCCAAGGATCTGCTGGTACAGCAATAATTACTGCCAATGAAGCATTGCTTTGGACTGATGGACGATATTATGCTCAAGCTGTAGCTGAATTCGATCCACCTGATGCATGGACACTTATGAAGGAAGGTACTATTGGTACACCCACGAAAGAAGAGTGGCTAATATCGTCTCTTCCACCAAAATCAACGATTGGGGTTGATCCCAATTTGATTAGTAATTCAGATTGGGGAATTCTACATAGTTCCCTCAGTACAGCTGGCCATTATTTGTTTCCGCTCGAAGAAAATTTAATTGATAAAGTATGGGCCGAGGATCAACCACCAATTATATCTAATCATATTGTTCCACAGTTGATAAAGTATACGGGGAAGACGTCAGGCGAAAAAATCGCAGAATGTCGTGAAGCAATGGAGAAGAATCATGCCAATGTGCTAGTGGTTAGTGCTTTAGATGAGGTAGCATATTTGTTGAACTTACGTGGCTCCGATATACCGTATAATCCCGTATTTTTCGCTTACGTGATTATAACACTCAATGAAGTTCATATCTTTGTTGATAAATCCAAATTTACGCCTGAGGCTGAGCAACAATTGATAGATGAAGGCGTTGAGATGGTATGGCATCCATATGGAAGTGTGAGAATATTCTTGAAGCAGCTTGCTCACAGTAGTTTGTTTGGTACGGGTAATGGTGTTGAGAGTGGGAAAATTTGGATTACAAATGATACAAACTATGCTCTGCATACTGAGTGTGGTGATGTACAAAGATTTCTATCTATAACGCCAGTGAGAAGAATGCAGATAGTTAAGAATACTACAGAAATCGAGGGAATGAAAGAGGCTCATATTCGTGATGCAGTTGCACTCGTTAAATATTTTGCTTGGCTTGAAGACAAAGTCAAGAGCAAGTGTGATCCACCTGTGACAGAAATAAGTGGTGCTGATCAGTTGGAGAAATTTAGACGGTATGAAAGATTTCAAGTGATGACGAATTCTGGCTATGTTCTACTGAAATTGTTTCTTTGATATATTTTACATATTCATTCTTTTAGCGAGCAAAAAAATTTTGCAGGATTAAGTTTTCCTACAATTTCATCTGTCGGACCACATGGAGCTATCATCCATTATTTACCATCACCAGAAACTGATATACCAATAACCGACCAAGAAATGTATCTCTGTGACTCGGGAGCTCAATATTATGACGGTACAACTGATGTCACTAGAACTTTTCACTTTGGGAATCCGACAAGTTTTCAGCGTGATGCCTTCACACGAGTATTCAAAGGACAAACTGCACTAGCAACTGTCATATTTCCTTCAATGATCAAAGGCAATTATCTGGATACTTTGGCGAGGAAAAGTTTATGGGACGTTGGGTAAGAATCATATGATGACATCAATATTTATTTATTGTACTAGTGACGCAAGATTGGATCGCATTATTATAGGCTTCATTATCTTCATGGCACTGGTCATGGGGTTGGTGCCTATCTAAACGTTCACGAATCACCTTGTGGTATTTCGTGGCGTCCATATCCTGATGATCCAGGTCTACAACCTGGGATGTTTTTGTCGAACGGTAGAGATTAATTCAAGCAGTGTTATCAGCTAATCTAATCTTGGAAATGAATATTCATTTTCATTTATTCACTCACTAACGTGTGTTTGAATTGTAATAATGGACAATATCTTTCCCCATATAGAACCTGGATTTTATGAAGACGGTAGTTTCGGAATTCGTTTGGAAAATGTACAGTACACTGTCAAGGCTCAAACTCCATATACTCATAGAAATTTAGATTTCCTCACATTTGAATCAGTGACATTCGTACCGATTCAGACATCTCTTCTTGATGTTACAATCCTCACTCATGAAGAGGTAATTTATGCATATGACTAATATATTTCCGAATGAGTTATACAAACATTATTGTATATCTCTTTTACAGATTGATTATTTGAATACATATCATGCCAAATGTTTGGAGATACTCCGACCACTTCTTCAAGGCGAAGAGAATGCCCAAGCACTCCAGTGGCTTGAAAAAGAAACTCGACCAATTTCCAAATAACTTTCAATTTATTCTGACGAAAATATGGTTTTCCACGTTTATAAATTTTGTAGAATGATTTGAATGTTACCAGATGTATACAAGAGAAAAGCTATCGATAAAACAGGAGATGAACAGTATATACAGTGGCTGTCCTCAATCGTCTTCACATATTCCCTTCTATAAATAGTATTATTAATATCATCATTTCATGTTGCTTTCCACATAGTTGCATTAGGAATGTATTATAAAATTAACTGTACAGTAATTATTTACACTTTTTACAGTTGATATTAATAATAATTAGCAGATTTGGTTTTGACTTAGTACAATTCCAATAACATTCATGAATCTACAGTTAAGACACTGAAACAACTACACGAGTACCCATGGAGGATGACGGTATTCACTAATTTGGCGGAATGTCAAATTCACTGGAATGTTAATTATTGCAAAAGGGAGTTTAAGTTTCTCTAGCGTTTTTCTAATCATTCTACCATTTCTACCATGTAAAAATCCCGCCGGAATATTGATATCATCCACTGCTATTTCGCTGTCATCACCAGCCATTTTAACATAATGATAATCCATCCACATAGGGGTGGTACGATCATCTTCCATTGATATTAAATGGTCAGAGATGATTGCTGCGACAGCGCCAGCTTTTTGAGCCATTGCAGTTTTCAATTGAAAAGTACATTCGCCGCGTTCAATAAGAGCAATTTTGTTTACGAGATTCTCAGCATTACTGGGGAATTGGCAGTTGGTTGATGGTTCAGTTGGAACAAGAGCAATCTTCTTCTTCGAAAAGCTTGCATTCTGAATACACAAGATTATTACTATAAATAAACACTTTTGTTCAATAATTGTAAAATATTACAAGCAAATCGAGGAATATGACTGGTTTTCATGAGATTAGTATAGGATATCCACGATAAAGAAGCTGAATTTATAAACTTACAAAAGGTGCTCCAAAATCCTTCGCCGGCTTTATCTTATATGTGAACTCCAAGTCAGGTGGATGTATTATTTCGAAAAAAACATCCGGTTCAGTATGATATATCTCATTTTCATCAGAAATCTTCATGTCTCCTATCATAATTGAATTTAGCATTAGTTTCATTCAAAAATCACAGTCAATTGACTCATCGAACAAAGGGAGAAAATAAGGACTACAACTCTGGGTATCAAAGTTATTGATGATGACAAAGGTCATGGTATGTATGAACAAATCCTATACATGGCATAAGTTGTTAAATAGTGTGGTGGGTCAATTATTATGCATTCTCTCGGCAATGAAAGCAACATAATACCATATAATATGAAATAAAAGAATAATACGACTCTGAAACAAAAATTCTTCCTATATTGACTAACAAATGAAAATAAATATTATATTCAGTTAAATGATGAGCTTATGACTAATTAATTACGATAGATAGACGAATAAAAATTTGTATTCAACATAGTACAAAATGAAATACTGTTTATTTATTTTACACAACCCTTCTAGTAATTATTTACACAAACCCAATTAAAACATCGTTCAAATTGTGATTATTTGAAATTACAAACCTATTACATGTCCATTAATCAGCCATAATGTTAGAATAATGAAGAAAATCATTTCTGATAATGAATTATCACGTTCACTCGCTATCAATCAGACTTTGTAATCATTTGTCATTAGGATCAGAAGTGTTGAGGTTATGTACCCGTTTAACATGCTATTATTGTGTTGTCAATATAAAGTGACGTAGCAGCGCTCATTCGCCATGTTTGAATGGTGCGGAGGCGGGAGAAAATCTCGAAAGTCGAATATTCCATCGATACGACAAAAACAGTTCCATTTTTGGCGAATCGAAATTACTGCCAACATTATTAACTTAAAATGGTCCATTATTTTCAGTTGATGATGTTCACTTCGTCTACAACAATAAAGAATTGGTGTATGAATTTGTATTGTTCAATTGTGGATTACCACGTTGAGTTTATCTCAGTTAATATAAGAATATTCAAAGTATTGAATTAAGGACAATGAAATGTTTTGTTTATCATTCTCGTTTAGCATTTCATGATTTGCGATTGATTAGAACGTTCTTAGAAACAGATCCAGGAATCTGTTGGTTAGTTAATCACTCTGAAGTTAGTTGAATGCCAAGAATAATTTCAAAAATGCGATGCAAACCGTTTGACTGTTATAATTGAAGACCATTTGAGTTGTGAGTGTGGGGTTTGTTTGACCTAATCTAACTGATGTGGAACGTGATGATGATTGGCGAAACAGAACAATTCTCTTTTCCTCATAGCTGGGCTGTTTGGCGTTTCGGTGAGTGAAGTTTTAATTAATATTTTTTCTATCGAAAAAATTGTTTCAGTTGGATTTTTGATAGACTGGAGTAGTTGCTATGCGAATATAGCAAATTGACCTTTGTGTTTGCTTTTATATTAAAAACATTTATGAGGATGATGTTTGTCAAATATTGAGTAGGAAACTCGGAAATTGAAGGTACGATTTATATTCCACTGATGTTGAATTGATGAGTTGATTTTTGTAGAGCAATTTTGTTCTCTCAATTATCAACTCTAAGACTTTGTAGATAGAATTTGAATGTCAGAAGTCAAGTGAGCTTACTGTGAATTACACGACTCTGAGTTGAGGAAATGTAATGTTGCAAATTTTTTTCCTTCATGCAACTGATCATGAAGGGGTCAGTGAGTCTTTCTGTTGATGAAGATATCGATGTGGTGGTTTAATCTCAGCTGTATATATGAAATCAGCAGATACTATTAACGATAGCAATGATACATTTTATTATCGATCATCGCTGTGTGCTAACGAATGTTCTGAATGATTCGAGAGTGTTCTATTGGGCTGCACAATTTTTTTATCCCTGTCTATAATTAAAAGATATTTCAACAGAACTTTCTCAATATGAAATATCTTGCAATAAACTTTCGCATCAATACAATATGATGTGTATTCATGTTCTGAATCCCATTATATTTTCCGATTTCATGCCGAAGAAATTGAGGTTATCGTCACATTCACAATTAGCCTGGCTTAAAGAGGGAACTACTGAGATAACAATCATAGGAAAACCCAATTTTTTTTTGCACCTCCATTCTCAAATACTTCGAAAATAATATCATGAATGAAGACTCAACAGTTATTCCATTTTTTGGCGACGATATCCGATTGAATTTCAGATGAAAAATATTCCAAAATATAAAAATCCTGAGGAAGAAAAATCTCATTGTGTTGCATGAATGAATTTTTCATTTATTATACTCATTTTTTTTCTAAAGCTTTCCCCTCTCTCATAACAGAGCTGCTCTTTGAATCTCTTGCAAGATTCTCGTCAGACGTCATTATTTCGTGGAAAATTGAAATTGGGGGGATAAAAAAACTCTCAAAGAATGGAATAAATAATGGTTTTCCACAATAATCCATTATGTGAGCTTCTCTAAATAATAATCACGACTGTGTTATCCAACCCACTGAAATCCATACGAATTATACAACCACTGTTGTATTGTTCAACGATTCCAGAAGCAAAAGAGGTGTAATTAACCCATAAAATACTCTTCAATCTCAACTATTTCCAATTTCACACAAATTGATTAATTGAATTCCAATAATACTCTAACACATACTCTAACATTAAATCATCGATATTTCCACTTCATAATTTTGCATCATCCCAAACTAAATGAAATAAAAAATTAAACGCCGGAATGAAATATATCCCGATGCTCATTTTTTTCACCAAATTATGATAATTTATGTTAATTAATTAAATAATGGCGGAAAAAAAGGAAAATAAATATGAAATGAAGGGAGAAACATGAGAGTTTAACAAAGACGTTTGTTACTTTCACGTGGTTGGTGCGCAATAGATTGACAAGCAATATATACAAAAGTTGCTCTCCCTCGCGCTTTCTTTCTCTCTCTCTCCGTCTTTAATTTTCTCACTCTCTCATTTTTTCTCTTTCTCTTTTCTACCGTCTCTCTCCATTTGCCACTCTCAGCGCGCGCGCTCGGCACGCCATTGCATTTTATGAATGAAACGAATGGTCTCGAGCGTGAATGAAACGGCAAACGTGAGGTCTTGTTGGCGCACGTATGGGTGAAAGCTCGTGACCAGGCGCCACTTATTAACCATTTGTATGTATATCTATATCCATATGTGTTTGTATGTGTGTGCGTTCAACCATAGTTATATTAAATTTTTCAGTATAGCAGAAAGAAAAAAATTTATATTCAATCATTAAAGAGAAAAAAAGCGCAATTATAGGTATAATAAAATTGAAGAATGTCCAACTATTTATATTTAATGAAAGAATATTAAACATGTCCAAAATTAATTGTAGAAACCGTACGATGACGACAGCAATGTTGACCCACGCAATCGTCAACAGGTCAAACAAAATCATGAATGAACGTGTTTAAATATAAATATACCAACGAATAAATAGAAGTAGAAGTGTGCAAAAGTTGTGTATTTTTTTTTTCTCCATATAAAGCGCTATCGTCAGTTAAATCTATGCACACGTTGATAATGTATGACGCGTTTGGCGTATGACGGAAGTACGTAGAAAATAGTTGAGGGTATATATAGGAGAGGGTGGAATTGGCGTGAATATATGAAGAGTGAAACTGAGCAACGTCCGGGGTAGCGGTCGTTCGCGGACGGTCAAGGGCACTAGCGTCGTGACGTCACGAGGCGCTGCAGTGACGCAACAGCACAAGTTGCCAGGGGCAACTGTCGGTTAGTGGCTGGTTGCATGGCAACGCCCCTTACCCCCGGAGCGTATCATTTTCCGTCACACACGTGTCGTTTCTCAATGAAATCCATCCCCTTTTGCGTCTCCAAATTCCCCTGACCCCTTTTTCAACCACCATTCCCACTACATTTCCAATTGTACCACTGCCTCACTGCGCCTCGCAATAAGCGCATCCAATGTACATCTATACTACCCCCAATCTCGTCTCTATATGTCTATGTATACAATTTGACCCCATTGCTCGAGCAAGGGTTTCATGCCCGGAATAAACCTTCGACATTCCACGGTCTCGGTCACCATATATTTTTATTCTATTTGTCACACTGTGGGCGGGATTAATGAATGAATCTGCCGTGGGGATGGATTTCAATATGAAAATATAAAGAATTGAATGTATTTGTTTGGAAACAATTACGTGATACTCAAATAGTCTTTTTGATATATTTATCAAGATTGGATAAATAAATCCAATTTATCATTTTTACAGGATTCATACGACATTTTTGGTAATACTGATAGTGTTCGTGTTCTAAATATAAATTTTTTGTGTTTTTAATACCAATGAGTTATTCGAGCATATTGAAAATAAATCCCCGATTAGTTTCAGATACTGCGAGGCAGTTTTTTTATTATTTTTGTTTTTACTTTCTCAATCATTTCGTTGTTCCAAATAAAATAGTAATATTTTTATTGATAAATCGCGATTTATTCACACATGAAAATTATTTGTTGTTTGAAATATGTGGCGGATAAAAATTTGACTGAGAAAATGGTGAGTTTATAATGCCCTATGTGAAAGAGAGATGAAAAAATTTAGCTTGCAATTGCAGCCATTGGTTTGGAAAATTTGAAACTTAAAGGGGATGTTTTCTTCAATATTCTTCAATACCTCAGCGAGTTTCAGATGAATTCAACGACCTGAAACGTAAACTTGTTTAGTGCTTGATAGAGTGACCTATATAGAAATAAATATTCAACAAATGTCTCATCGTATATCTTGCTTCACTCAATATATAAATATGTATATATATTTCTATATAAAGTGTATATATATATATACATACAGAGTTTGACAACACGAATTCGGGAATGTGGGTGGAAATTACTTTCTCTTTCTTATGTTCATCTTAACGTATAGAGAAATCTCATAAATTTGAACGTTATAAGTTGGGATTAATTGGATTAGTACAGGATTTGTCAAAAATTCCAACGAATTAATTTACATGAGATCATTTTATTGAAAACTGATATGGAGTAAATGGTATTAAGAAAAATTGACATATGAAAAATAGACGTGAATAAATGAGAGGAGGAAAAAAAAAATCTGTATAATACTGATTCAGTTTGACTTCTCTTCTTTTTTCAAGTTTTCATATTTCCAATTCCAATCTTTCACAACAATTCTAATGACTGGAATAAAAAGAAAATTCCTGCTGCACCTCATGAGATGAATTTTTAGTTTCTGCCAAGATTAGGATATATCGGAACAGTATGGATTGTTTGATATAATTAAATTCATTGTAATTGCTTTGAATTTCAATCAAGAAAAGTATAAAAATCAAGATTATATATTAATGAAATAATCTTTTCTCTTTCATCCAATTTAACTCTCCTGTTGTGCAATATAAATAAACTTTTAGAATACTGCCAACGTATAAATAATGTCAACTAACAAAATGACGTTTTACCAAAAAATTTGATACTCAAACTATCGTTTTATGATTTACTTCTTCAATTCCACAATTTCTAGATGAACTGTTTGCAATGATCGTCTATTATTTTCTTCTTTTTTCCACTATTCGATCGATTCCCCTTTTGATTCCTATAGCGTCATTGAACAATACACACACGTAGTAGTTTTCGATGTAAACATTTTTCTACATGACGGAAAGGATGCATTGACAAAACAACAATGTTTACTTGATAACAGTAGAGAATAAATGTCAGGAGGGTGAACATGTTGGGTTTTAAAGGGCTATGTACTTGAGGGGTTGTGAAAGCTACGTATCCGTATCGATATTCATAAATATCTCCCGGTATGTTCTACTTTGTCGAAGTCTTTTCACATATATATATATATTTATACATATAAATATATATAAATACTCAAAGCTACATGTATATGGGTGTATTTGTAGCCACTATAGTGAAGGAGCAACAGGTTTAATCGCATCGGGGTGTGGCAGGCACTCTCGCGCGCGGACTTGGATGACTGGCCGAGTCGCTAGCTTGCTCGTTTGGACGCGAACTGCTCGCGCGTTCATTTAAGATCGATGCGACAGGAAGGAATAAAAGTTGATACCTCGTGTCCAGCCTTTAGATTACCGGATAAAGGTGTCTTCAATCACTTACAAGGGGTTTTGCCAATCTGCCGACGTATTATATTATTTTATTTTATTGCCTTTTTCTCTCTCTGCCATTTTCACCTCTATGCCAATAATTGCAAAGTGTCTTTCATTTTTTATTTATATTATATGTGTATTTGTGTATAACACACGTTTTTTTTTTTATATTTTAACGTACTAGTGGAGTAGAATTGACAATTTGTCAACAAAATTAATCACGAATTCGCGTGGTTTTAATTAACAAAACTGAAGAAATCTATCAGGTGATTTTATGTGGCTTCAATTGGATCCCCCATTAACTCCGGATATTCATTCGGTAGTAAAAAAAAATCAAACAATCATAAAAATCATATTCACAAACTAGAAGTATTATCTCAAATCACCTTCATCCTTTCAATATCCAACGACGGAAATTATCACAAGGATTGATATAGCTTTTCTAAAAATACAACTACTAATCATCGCAAAATACACAATTTTAATACTCACACCCACATGAAAATTATCACTAAATTCCCCTTGTACATCACTGCAACAATATTAAACCGTAAATTCAAGCTCGTCTTTTTTTTTAATTCTCATGCTTACGAATATTCAATGCAAGCTTTAGCTGCGCCAATCCATTATTTCCATATTTGTTTCCTCTCAATCTCACCAACAATTTTATTCGTATTATTTTCACTTCGATTTTTCCATTCCCTTCTCCCTCATCATCATTATTATTATTATTATGTTTATTATTTTAAGTTTTTTTTTGTTTTAACGTCGTCTCAGGAGAGAAGTGCCTATACGTTACTGTCAATTACGCTATCTCAGCCCGCGAGGCCAATCAGAATTTATCGATTTGCAACGGAAACCAGAATCGAATATCACTCCTATCCTCTTTCTTCTCTCAACACCATATATATACATATATGCATATATTCATCTGCATACATATGCACTCTCACTTTTCAATAATTTTTTTCATATTCACACACATATATGCATATATATATATTCAATATGTATGTGGATACCTAAAGAGAGGGTCGTAAAGCGCCATTGAGTTTGCTGCTTGCGCGGGAACATTTTTGTTTCTCGTCATTTTTCACCCGCGAGTTCTTCATGAGAGTTGTCCGTTCACAAACGTAAATGTACATGTATACATATGCATTTATACAAGTATAGAGAATGCAGAATTGTGAGGTACAGAATGCGCAAGAGAGGAAGAGGGCGAATAAACTGTATATAGAGAACCGTGGGTGGCGACGGTCGTATCGAGCAAGCGAGAAGTCGATAAATGAAGAGAGGGAGACAGAGAGGAAAAGAGTTTGAGCGAACGACGGACAGGCAAAGGAGAGGAAAGTACGCGACAAGGTGGTGGTAATAGTGGTGGTGGTGGTGGTGACGGTTGTGTTGGTGGGAGAATAAATAGGGTGAGGGCGATACGATTGGTATTAAGAGGGAAAAAGAGGCGATGAGAAGGTGCGAGGTGCAGAGGAGTTCTCATCTCGGTTGTGATCCTATTTATAGACATGCTCTCACAGCCTCACTCCTGCCCACTTCTTGTACTGTCTCTCTTATATATAGGTATATTCACCTATGGTTATACCAATTGTACATTGTACATATAACTGCTTTGATATGACCAAATCCATTGACGATGTCACATATTCACATATTCATTTCATATATTAATACATAAAACATTTTTACATCTCAATTAATTTCATAATAATTGCTTATTTATTATTATTATTTATTTTGATGTTTTTAATGGTTAATCGACATGCGTAATACACAATGTGGCAACGTCGATTCGCATGCAGGTATAATCTATATCAACGCACAACCACCTATATATATATATATATGTATATATATGTGTGTATAGATGTATAATGTGTATGCATATATATACACTTCAAATATTCATATTTGAATCTGGCCGCTTAACGCGCTTTCTTCGACTCGAGAACGAGTTTTGTGGATGAAAGAAGAATAATAAAAAGGCGGGACAGACGTGACGCTGCAGTGCGGCCGGGATTATATGCTTCTCGCTCTTCTTCTGGTTCTCGTTTGATGGTATACAACGCACACTCGAATGATGTGGCGCCAGTTGCGGGAGGTAAAGTGTAGTTGAATTAGATTAAATTCGATTCAATTGAACGATGGTGGCACGATGAAGAGGAAATTAGAGCCAATCGATTATTATCTGTTGTATAAGGGGGAAAAAAAGGAATGAAGGGATATCAATTTTATCCCGATGAATTGTATAATTCACTTACCTCTGAATGTTCCAAGGATATTTGAAAATTATTTTATCATGTATTTTTGATGGTGGAATTTGTGTTAATTGAAATAATTATCGGTAGAATGATGGAATAAAACAATGTTCTGTAAATCAATGTTAACGTGTATTTTTTGCTTTTTTTTGTTTCTTTTTGTTAATAATTATCGATACGATACGCTCACAATTTTACGTTCGAACGACAACGACTGGAAATATACAGATAGATGAATTTTATGTGCATGGCACTTGGAAAAAAACATGTGTATACAATAACATTACACTCGTTTTCCTCGTTTTTTCTTGTTTTATTATTAGTGGTTTTTTTTTTCATTTATTCACTTTTTTTTTGTTTAATTTATCTAAACGCAATAAGATAATATCATTTTGTAAAAAAGTATTCTCTGACAGAGAAAGAGGATAAAGCTATAAAGAGTGTAGGGGCAATGAGGGGGTCGAACTCTAAAAGTTTACTTTTCTTTATACATGAATTTGTTCAAACAATTATATACACATATATGTGTTTATATTTATTCGTTCACGACTCGTTTTCAATTCATGTGAAATCGATTGCGAAAGGTTAAAATAATATGATAATTTGCACTTGCCATTTTAGTTCCTCAATCACTTCAAGCCCCTCATGCACAAAAATGTCGTACGAAAAATACTAATCCTATATCAACAGTATATACACATACACGCATATATATATTTTTTCTTTTTTAAATACATATATATATATGTGAATACGCATTCAGAAACGTGAGTTCGGGTGTGTGCGTGCGCCGGCGCATAAAACTCGCTCGCATGTACGAACAAACACGGTGTTGTGTTAATAAATAGAGCAACATATACATAATATTAATTTCCCGCTTCAATCATATGTATACATATAGATGTTACAATAGAATAATAATATCTAAGCGAATGAAAAATTGTGATGATTAGATAATTAATTTATCCGTTGAGCGGTTGTAAAAAAATTGATCATTGTCAGTTTAATTTTCTATAAAATCAACATAAGTTTTTAAGTATTTTCAATTTCAAATGTGAGATATAAATCGAGCAATTTTATCAAATTTTTTATTTCACGACCAGACAGTTGCACTTCATGGCGATGTGTTGGAGATAATTTTTTTTCTTTAACGTAATTACACTGATATTTCAGTAGAATTTCGTTCATCCGCTCGATTGATGAATTTTTTTGACAATTTCAAATGGATAGTTTCACTGAATTTCCTCTTTTCTATTTATGAATATAATGTTTATGAATAAGAAGTGAACTTTAATGTAGTCCCCAAACTTCAACAAAAACGAATCAACTGAGATCAATATTCGATTGAGATTCATTGGTTCATGACAATATCTATGATGAAAAAATTGGGGATATTTTACTGGCAAATTCTGGTTGAATTTCAGTTTGAACAAAGATGAAATAGTGAAACTAATAGAAATGTGTCATATAAATGACTGAAGGATAAAAAAAAAAGTTCAATGACAATATAACATTTTTTCTTTACCGTGTCTGTGATCAGTTACACATATACTATGTATACATATAATATATAGCGTATATATACATATTTACAATAGAATGAACTTCAATTTAACAACGATAAAATCACCATCAATTAATTACACTTGCGTGTCGCATCACTTAATTTATAATCATATTTATAATTATATATATACCCTATGATTCGTTTTTTTTTAAATTTCTATTACATATATATATTTAAATAATAAATATATATATGTATTCATATCTCACAATTAGTTTCAAAGGGGTTCTTCTGGCGATTAATGAATCGTAGATTCAACGTGGAATAATTTTTTTAATTTTTACTTCTTTTTTTAATCGGACTTTGGAGTTATTAGCCCGGGGGTTTAGCGTGATCCGGGTCACGGGGAGCAATTCGCTCTCTAGAGAAGAAGAAAAAATTTCCCTTCCTCCTTCGTATTTCACGTCAATGAGAAAATAAAAAAATATATATTGCGAAAGAGAATGAAACAACAGAAAAAAAAGGGACGAAAACAAAATAAAAAAAAGAAATGAAGAGCAATTGATTTTGATCACGCAATAAGGAAATAGACACGAGAAATATCCAGAAAGTATTATTTGAGTGTCAATAGAGATCAGACAAATGGATACTGGCACATGTTTTCAATTTCTCCCCTATTTGCTTCACTCTTCATCAATAATACGCGAAATTGCGGATCAATAAATGAATTGAAGACTTTTATCTTCGTTTAGAGATTATTCTTACGCTTATATTGCATTCATTCATTTCTTCATCAATAGATTCACTTTCTTTCTTTTACCCTATTTCTTTTCTTGTAATCATTCTTATTAAAGACTTAATCTGCACAATATTTTTATTGATTGCACGGCGATGCTGCATGCGTCTGTGGATGATTTCTCGCATTTGAATGAGTTGATTCACGCTTAAGCCTCTGTTTCAAATGTACTTTAGCGTGTCGTTTTTTTTCATCACTTCTGGCAAACTTTCTACCACACTGATCGCAACAAAACGGTTTTTCACCAGTATGCGTGCGTACATGGGTTGTAAGATGATCACTTCGTGAAAATGATCGCATACATATACGACATTGGAATGGCTTTTGGCCAGTATGAATGCGTATGTGTCGTGTAAGTTCATCACTACGTGAGAAGCGTCGATCGCAACCGTCAACTGGACATGCATACGGTCGTTCATGTACAGGCGTTTTGCTCGGTCTATTTGGATACTTTCGTGGTTTAACGGGAACTAATCGCAATGGTAATGCGCTTTGTTGATAAACTTGCGATAATATTTCATGTCCTTTGGACGTACTTGGATTGTATTCAGCAAGTTGAACACTAGCAGCATTCGATGTTGTTTGTTGTTGCTGCTGCTGCTGTTGTTGTTGATGTTGCTGCTGTTGCTGTTGTTGTTGCTGCGGTTGTTGATGTTGAACGTTGGCATTATATCCAGAATTAGTTACCGGCTCTTGTTTCAGCGGCGTCTCTTGATGATGGTGCTGGTGATGAGAATGATGATGAGATAATAATCCCGGATCATAGCTATCATCATGACTTGTTAGCCATGTCGTTGGTGTTGAGGATGATGTTTCATGATATACTGGTGGTGGTGGAGGTGGTTTTGATTCAACTTGTAAGAGTTCAACGGTCTCGCCGCCGTAAGAGGTCGAATGAAGTGATGGATGGAGAAAAGGTTGACTGGTGAGAGTTAAAGTTGGTGATGGAATGGAACTCCAGAGCTCTTGATTTTGCTGTTGCTGCTGCTGCTGTTGTTGTTGTTGTTGTTGTTGTTGTTGTTGAGGAGTTTGTAATGTATTTAGTGACGTAGATTGAGTGCAAGTTGTTGTGAATACTCCACGATAGGTGAGTGTTGGAACGTTTGAAATATTGACGCTAGTAACCGGCGCCGATGATACAGAGGAGGTTGTATGTGGCGCTGAATAGAGTATCACCCCACCTTGAAGAATATTGCAACGTTCAACGTCGTCTTGCGTTTGATGATGACGCTGTGGACTTGCGGACGTTTGCCCGCCACCTGCTGTCGTAGAATCTTGATTATCTTGATGATGATGGTGATGATGATGTTGATGCTGATGATGATCTCTTGCAGCTGATGTGACTGTGTCATCATCGTCGACCGTTGTGTCCTCAAGAGACAGATCCTCACCAGCCAAACTACCTAAAATCAAAGATTAAGGAATGTTTAACATGAAATCCATTATTTAATTATTCTTCTTCACTTATTTTTCGTGTATGAATATTTGGTATTTTGAATATAGCTGCACAATTTAATTTATACTTTTGTCGCATATAGTATATATATTTTTGTAACAGACAGAACGAGCGTCAAAGTAGAGGAAGCTACGGTCAATGATACGTCTGTGTTATCTGTGCTATAGGGCTAACGATTTTCTATCTGTGCGCTCTCGTCTCATTTTATCCTGACGGCATTTCCTTCCTTTAGATACAACCGTAGGAAGTGAGAACAAAGTCTGACAAATACTTCCTGATAATTTAAAAATTCATTCATGCATATTTAGCTTGACATTTTCTCATTTATCCACTGCATTTGTTCTATGCGAGCAACAATTCGTATGAAATTCTATTCATTCAATTGATATGCATTCAATAATAAAAAATGCTTGGTTATTTTGTTCGTGTAAATGATATTGCAACCGGAACATAGAATGGCTGAGAGTGAGAGTTAACTGAAATTTGATAGAATCACCGATAGAGATGTAGAGAGAAGAGTGCACAGGGGTAGCCAGACGCGAAGCAAGGGTGAAAGGTGACCGTGAAAGCGTTGGCGGGGTAGATATTGTCGGGGTCGTGCGGAAGTATGAATGAACCAAGCACAGTAGTGAAGAGTGGTGGAATATAAGAATATATATAAATATACAGTGAACGAATTTAGCCATAGAAAGGGCGAAGCGAATGCGCAAAGTCAATTGAGGGGTAGTGGATGATGGTAGGAGATGGCGGTGGGGTAGAGGAGAGTTGAAAGCAAGAGCGAAGGAGGAGGTATATTCTCGTGAATGTCGGGGACGTTGAGTATTGATCCATGGTCGGCTGGGCTAGCTTTGATATTGGTCGGATTTTGCGCGGGCAACCGTGTGTTGTACGTCATACCGGCGCCACTCTTGTGGCCCGCAACAGCCTCGACTTTGACTTTGATAATAGTAAACCACCCTTGACTATATATTTCATTCGCCCTCTCACTCGCTCAGACAAACTAGGGGTTGGGTTCAAAGTCAAGAGCATTCGATTGCAGGTCATACGGGATATTTTAAAGACCTTCTCGTATCGTTTGTGCTCCTGATGATAACGCGAATGTTGTACCTGATATTGGTGGTGGTTCAACGAGGGCTGCTGGTCCAAAAAATGATGGTAAATCGCTACTGGTAGTGACAGGCGTGTTGAGATCGCCGGGTTTGTCCTTCTCATTATCATGCATCTCATCATGGCAATTTCCACTGTAAACACCATCGTCATCGCCATTGTGCTGTTGAATTGTCTTGTCTGCTGACTCGCCAGGTGATGCTGGTGCTTCTGAATTTAGATGACGTTGTTGAGTATCAACAGAATGATGATGTTGCTGATGATGATGATGATGATGATGATGTGAATGATTATTGTTACTGTTGTTGCGATGTCGATGTTGCAAATCAGGTGAATTTGAATTTGTTGGATGTAATGGTGGGCAGCTGGATAACGTGAGCAATGGCACAGATTTACCACTATTGACGGAGGTCAGTGATGTTGGTGATGATGTATTACCACGTCCTGTGGTTATACCTGGTGTAGAGGTAGCTGTATTGTATGCTAAACACGCATCAAAACTCAGTTGAACAGCTTGAATGTTGTATGACGCGTGGGTATGATGACCATGATGATGGTGATGGTGGTGGTGATGACCGGGCGGTGGTGATGACAATAGGAATGGACTGGCAGCAGCATGATGTTGCGTGCCAACCACCTCAATTCCGTCCATCGTCATCCTCTGTAGTGGTGATGGGTCAGCGGCGGTGGTTGACGCCGCGGTCGCTTCCTCAGGGCCGCACTGCGTCTCCTCGCCTGTGGTCGTATCGTTCAACGCAATTATTATTAGAAGTCTTATTAGTATTATTTATCTTCAACGTTTGTATTATTATTTTGCTTTTTTTTTCGATCTTGTCTCTCACTCTTTTTATTTATTTTTTCGTCAATGATACTCTTATATTTTTTATCTTTTTCTCTCAATTCTTTTTTTGTCTCACACTGTCTCTTTCACTACCTCTGTTTTTCGACTCAATGCTCACTCGCTAATACAAACTCTGTCCTCTCTGCAAATAGTCACTCACGTCACGCTCAACGCGAATTCTCAAATGTATGTGTAATACAAATTTTATTTTCTATTTCCCATTGCGCTATGAAGGAGCGATTTAAATTGGAATATTTCAAAAGATTTAGATTATTCAAGCCGAACAATCATTAAATTCATGTTGTTTTTCATTTTCTTTTGAACAACACCCGAGAGTATATTTCACTCACTGTTCAATGAATTCTCCAAATTATATTTCCGTAATCATGAACGAATGCATTCTATATACGGCTCATGAAAATATAAACTCAATGTGTCTTAATTTCACGATTGCAATATATTCGTTCACTGTTTAATGTTCAATGCGTTGCAATACTCCATTCATATTGATGTTTACTTTCTTTCATCGTCACGTTATAAAATGTGAGGGAGTGAAAAAAAATGTGACGATTGAATATTAAATACGTAAATGATATTCATCCACACGGACATAATCTCAAATCGTTGTTATTATTTTTCCCACCACCCTCCCACCCACTCACACACTTTCTCTATCTTTATTCCCCTCACCACCCTGTCTCAATATCTCACTCTGTCTTACGTCAATTTCAATGTCTATCTGTGTATGTGAGTTTGTCCGCCTCCTCGCGATTTCTCGCGACTGATCAACGGGCAGTAATGCAAAGTTGTACACTAAACCACATACACAATAACAATATACAAACACACACAATGCACATACTCGCGCAATAAAGTGTGAGTAAGAAGAAATGTTGGAAGTAGAAGGCAAGGGATGCGTGGGTTCTTCCTTCACTCGCGAGACGTTAGTGATAGCTCTCTTGCGCGCGTGACCAAACTCTCTCACTCTTTCTCTCTTTTTCACAGTCTCCCTCTCTTTTATCTGTATACAGTTGGCTTGTCTCTGTTAATCCACCACCGATATAAATGTTTAGGGATGTAAAGGACGCGCGATGCGTGGGGGTCGCGCACAAACTGAGCCGAGTTGCGGCGCGCCCCGTAGTTTTATGAATGGACCACGAAGACTGTCCCATATTTGGAAGCGGCGAGCGACCGACAGCCAATCCCATCCACTTTTCTCCCCCCGTCATTCTATAAGCGCGTGTGTTGCCCCTCAAACGCTTCCCCCACGCGTTACTTGACTCCCGCCAACTGTATGTACCCCTCTTTTGCCGCGAACAGTGTTCACCTAACCGCCAAGTCGACGCTATATAACTCGCCGTGTTCGTCTCACTTCTTCGCCAACATTTCTCACTCTTGCGCATTTACAATTTTCATATTGTGCGCACGCGCATATTCTGTTTTCCGCTTGTCCCTCGCCGGGGCAGCGACGATCAACGACGATAGTCGTCTCGTTTCCCCTCCGCTTGTTCTCCAGTGACGTAGCACTCTGTGACGTAGGATCGTGGCGAGAGCGCCCGTCGCGTTCACCCACACCAACTGTGGAGAGTCTCGAGCGTGTCCCGGTGTGGCATATCTCGTCGACCGCGCGACAACTTACAATATACATATGTATGTATAGGTATATTAGGACAAGAGGGATATGAGAGACGTGTTGTAACAAAAACAAGAAATACCTCTGTAGAAATGTGTCAAGCATATAACTGACGGCTTTAATACTTTTCCTTTTTTATTTCTTCCATTTTATTTACACTCTAGTCGAAGTTTAATTGAGGGATAAAATTGAGGGGCTTGTTGGGCAGCGTAATTGGTTCGACAATTGTTGCTTGGATATATACTCAAATGTTTAATTGATTGAAATTTATATTTCATCAGTGAATTTGTTGTAATTTGAGAAGAGTTGGATGATGTCAAATTTTTGAAAGAATTTGTATTTATACACTGTGAGATGGAGAAGAGTCTTGAGTCATCCACTTTCGTTGCTATAGCACGTATACATATATATTCATTTCTAGTCTTGAAATAGATTGTACCGGGCTGATGCTATTCTCCTGAGATTCAATGCAGGTGGTGTATTATGTGTAGCAAAAGACAAGGACAATCTCATCATGTCTGATGTTGTATATGAACTCGTATGTGGATATGATGTAATAATTAATATATATCCATTCATACGAAATATGTCACACATGACACCCCTTCAAAACCTCACTCTTTGTTTATCATGCATTGAATTGTATATGGAATCGTCATCCAGGAAATAGTTGAGATTGAAACTGACATTATTATCATCGTGAATATTAATACTGGTCGAAATGTCACTATGGCCATTAATCTACGTCCATCAGCTCGTATATAAATCGACCCTCTAATCATTCTTCCCATATCTATATCCCCTTGACAATTTAATCTCACTACCTGACGTTATATTTCGTGATGTCATCCATTCATGCGGTAAGGGAAAAAGTATAGGCAAATATTGTCACCATGCAAAAAGGCCGTTTGATTATTTTTTTCTTTTTCCTTCTTTTCGTTTTAGCTTTAATACTGTGGGCAAATTGTTTGTATTTTTTTGTTTGTTTTATTAATTACAGGGGATCAGATGACTCTTCATTCACATTATTTTGTTTTGAAGAGAATGAATTTAATCAATCATACACATTCGGTGGAATATAAATTTTATATTTCGTTTTGAATATTCAGTGATTTTACGTATAGAAATAGAAGTGGCCAATGCGGTTTTTTATTTCACTGTTTTACTATGACGATAGTTGCGTGACACACTTTCGGAATCGACATTATATTAGACTAATAGTTCCAGATATATCATTCGAAATTTTCTGAAAAAAAGCTTAGGAGTTCGAGCGTGTTTTCAAATTTACTTGTGCAACATTTCATTCGTTCCAATTCTGACAATATTTGGAATTTCTATTTGTGATTGATTATGCGTATTTAAAAAAATTGAGTATTATAAAATTTTCTTAGAAATAGAATTGTTTATGTCGACTGAAAGAAGGGAGAAAAAAATCTTTTCTCCTCTTGACATCGTCGCACTCAATCTAAAGTCTATATACATATTCATATATAAATAGGTATAATCTCTTCGGTTTTCTGTGTATTCATTTTCGTCGCGGTAATATATACGCGTGAGCTTGTGCACAATTTATTGTCGATGGCACAACACACAAAATTCTAAATTTATCTTGGGCCACCGAATGAACGGTGGGCGCGCACTATTAGTGGACTAACTCGCATTGGGTTTGCGCGGGCGAGTAGAACTATTTTGAGCCGCGACGCAACCACCTGAGCCAACCATCCCCAATTACTGCGAATGACTCGATAATATTACTTCTAAGTCGTTGTTGTTATGGATGAGTCATCAATGTCTTTGTTGACACTTTTGTATCGATATTATTCATTCTGTTGTACTAATTTTAATTTACATCGAATTCATCTCCTAGTTTATATTTGCGGTAAGATTTTGGCAATGAATCCCAATACGTTTCGTGTAGGTTCACGTGGTTCATTTCGTATTCATTTTCCTCAGAACATTACACACAACATTTTCTTCGTCGATTGAATATTAAAATAAATTAAATTAAAATAAATTAAAAAGTAAAGTGAATTAAATTACTTCGATTGTATATTTATTATTTCATGTGTTTACTGCATGGAAAAATATATCGCTAAAATAAAATAAAAGACAGCAACACATTCCCTCTAAACATGCACGAATTCATACTACTGTTAACATGAATATTTTGAGAAAATCAATAAACAAAAAGTTTTGACGATTGAGATATCCACTTGCCACATGCATAAATCCAACACACTATCACTATGCAAGAAGCAAAAAGCTTTTTACAAATGCAGGATAAGATATGAACGTTTTTATTGTAACATTAAATTTTTTTTGGATGGGTTTTTCGCGAATTTAAGTGCGTACATGTTGAATAGGAAATATAAAATGCTCAGAACTATATTAGAAGTGAGTCTGAAGCCTTAGATAGAAAATTACACACTTGGTAACCAGGTGGATGTGCGATGTCCTTCGTCGATGTTGGTCACGTAATATGGATATAAACTTTTAATACTGCATATTAAAATGCTATAAAAGATCATGTTCCAGATGCAATTTCATTGAATATAGACTCAAATCTTCCACTTATCGGCTATAATTTCAAATTTTTCTTGGTCAAATCAGACAAGTGCATAAGTATATGAATTCCTTTTTATGATCTACTATCAATTTCAATCGCCCCATCTATCATTCATACAAAGTAAATCTAATTTCATCCCCATCATCCTATTTTTCGCATTTTTATTGTCCCACAATATCTCATCTGTAGCAATTCCCGTGATATTCTCGTCAATTATATATCTCCAGTATCTCATTACCGCAAAGTAGAGAGCCAAGAAATAAACATGAAAAAACTGAAGATTAGCCCCAGGGTGCCCCCGCAAATGAGACGATAAAAAAAGTTGCAAGAGACGCGGGCGCGTGTGCTGATCGGTTGCGCTGCTCTCGCACGTGTATACGCGTGGTTTCCTCTGCACTCCCAACTGTTGCCTCGGGTGGTCGCGTGCCGCCGAGGATTCGCGATCGATAGCGCCAGGCAAAAAGTGAACCCGACGCTCGTCTCAAGCCGGTATAGACAGAGAGAAACAGAGAAAAAGATATATAGATATATATTTTATATAAAGAATGAGAAGGGAACTAAATGTTGAGGGAAAAAGAAAGAGCAAGATGGAAAAGAAGAAATAGAGAACGATACAAAGAAAAGGAAACTACGATGACGATTGAAGAATCGGTAAAGAAAATAACTCTACTCTTTTATAGCGCGTGACGATAAATTGTCGTAGCTCCTTGCTCGCGACAATGTCACGTTCTTGCAAGGGATATAATCATTGCAATTGCAAAAAGAAAAAGAAACATTGCCGTCAATTGATTGACTCGAGAGTGACATGACATGTCGACGAGTGTTGAATTGATTGATAGATCATGTATACTACAATCGTCTTCATATTCACATCTCATTCTATGGTTAAACTTTCACTCACTCATTTATGAATCCTATACAAATATATCGCGTGACGTAAATCAAAAGATTCTTCCTATTGAGAAGTTGGACATCTGAAGATGAAAGGGTGTGTTTTTTTTTCTCCATTCTCAATGTGCGTATAGCAAATGAATTGAAATCACTCAGAGTTTGACTTTGAAAGTCTTTAACTTTGTTCGGAATGTTCAAAGTTGGTCGAGTCTGGAAAACATGGTTTTCATGTCTACTGTATTCTATCAGCAATATATGTAAAACTGGTTAAAACTTCAATAAGTTCATCCGAATCTGGTTACACTTTTAATAATATTGTTCTAAACGTCACAATTGACAGCACAGAACTGTCATATTCCTGTCTCATCAATTTTTTTACAATCCAGCATAGTTCAATACAGGTTTTTCATTCATTCTGTCATGTGCATATACGTACTACAAACATTATACAATGCGCTGACTCTCAAGTAGTTTCTCTTCATTCTCATACTCATTTTTACTCTACCTTATCTTTGAATCGAATTGTGGAATGAAACATGCTTCGCACTTTGTATGTAATTACTGCTGTACTCGAACTCATGTACAACTATGTATAATGTTGCGAATGTTGTATGAGCCTTTGGGAGGGTTCGATTAAATCAGTTAAATTTAATCTGATCTACACAGTGTTAATTTATTTCATCTATGTACACCCCACTGTATAACATTTCGAAATGCTTAAAGTAACGAAATTAAAAACACGTGGAAATTTGTGTAAATTCAGAGCGTCTATTTTCTGCTCAACACAATATCACTTTTACAATATGATACTTAATGTAACTTTTATCAAGACATTGTATCAACATAACGGAAACGAAATCTCTTCCGTATAAGGCAATGATTTCCTAAAACTATCGTGCTCAAACTCTACCCACATATACATTTGTATATGTATATGTATATGTATATACAAATGACGCAATATATCTCTCTTACTCTTCCACTCGTCGCTTCGAGTTCGAATAAGAAAAAAAAATAGAAATAATCGTCCACATATACATTTCAAAAGTAATCTCAACTTTACAATTTGACATTCATCTAATGAGCACAGACTATCAATGTGTTTCCTTTTTAGAATCTGAATAATATATGCATATACATAAATATACATAAATATAATAAATGTATATTCGTTGCTCATTTTCTCAATCTCGATCAAGTTTTATATTTTTTAATATACAGAGTCCACTCAACTGTAACATTAACTCACGAGGTCTTTTCTTTCATCTTACAAATTAAGACTTTATATCGTTTATAGTTCCTTTCCGGTTTCAGTTTAATTACCAATTCACTTTGGAACATTTCACACAGGGTTTTTTTGCCCTTCTATTTCATTTCATACAATCGACAATTGCCAATAATAAAAATCATAAAAAACGTCAATTGCACTCAATGTAAAATAAATTATGTATTTAATAAAGCTCAATTGAATAACTTTTTTTCTTCAAATTCATTCATTTCATCATTTATTTATAACGATTACTTCACAAATAATTCACAAATAAATTGCGGAAGGTATATGAAATATTTATAAAGATATATCTATTGCGGGGTTTTCATTTATTTTTTTTTTTTATCTCGACCTATAGAATTTACCGGTATGAGCGCGCGCGAACGACGCAGTAAATAAAGGACGAATGAGCCTGAAGTCCTCCCGTCGAGTCTTCAAAACTAACGGATGCGTAATTCTCATCGAGAAGGCAAGCGGGCGGTCCCCGCAATGCTTATGCCGTAGGGACTTGTATATATATGTATATATCCATACATATATAATATATATATAAATATATATTTCTTCTTTTCTCTTGAGTCGATCCGGTCTTCACCAGCTGGATCTTTCTCTACCTCTCGCTCTAATTCTCGTCTTTCAACTTGCTCCCCCGTCGCATCGATTTTCTCTGTGTGATCGTTATAAGGTTGGTGGCTGAACGCACACGGGCACCGATCGATCTTTTCCTATGATGACGACGATCACACAGAGCGAGCATAGTTTAGAGAGAAAGGGGGAAGATGATATATGTACGTGTATAGGTATGTTTATATATGTGTAGATATATATATGCTACCTACTTTTCCAACGGCAACGATGATTTACGCACCGGAGAGGTGTTTACTCCGGGATCTTTGAAACTATCCCTTATCGCTCATCATGATCGTTAATCGATCGTTCGACCACGTTGTTCAACCTTTTTCGTACTGTGACTATTACTGCTATTAGACCCATTAAGTTGATAGATATTGATTTTATTTTATTCTTCTTTTTCTTTAATATTCAATATTTTTAGAATATCTAGGGTAAACACACTCTCTGTAAGATAAATGAATAAATGTTCAGGGAATATAGTCAGACATTTATGTTTGATAGTTTATTTTTATATGATTTATAATTATATATTATTCTTTTGTTCAGGGTTTAATGTTTTGTGGAAAATATTCCGAGAGATAAAATTGTAGATGGGACTATTTATTTACACAAATATTGTGACATTTATGACTATTGTGATTTATGATTTTGTCATGATCGTTTGTATTTACGACTTTTATATAATTTTTAGAGAACGAAGTTGAAATGAAGAAGTGTGTGTCAAGATTTTTTTCTTTTTCTCTTCATTCTTTCAGTCAAATAATAAGAAAATGAAATTAATTTTGACAGGGGTATTTTTGGTCAGACATGAAGTTCATGTCTGAACGATGAATTGCAGTAAAATTACATTCAATTCAATTTGTGAACTATTAGAATATAAAATTACAATTCATTGAAAAATTCAAGGAAGGAATGATTGTCGCCCTAATTCACAATGAAGAACATTAATAAAACCTCAATAAATCATCATCAACTGTGATAAATTGAAAAAAAAAAAAACACTTTTAAAATCAGAAGAATAGAACGCTCACGTGCCAAATCAATAACTATAAATAAGAAACGAATCTTTAAAAAAAGTCCATTTATGGAGCAGATAATTGGAAACGCCTCAATAGTTAATAACAAAATATTAATTAATTTGATTCATTGTATACGTGCGATTAAATGAATTTATTTATGAAAGTGTCGACGATACGTGCGGAGCTACCTGGCTTTTATATATGTTTAGTTGCCACACGAGAGAGGAACCTTTCTCCGCGGCGATTTACTTCTGGCTGATCATTAAGCCTGATTCCCCTCTCGCACGTTTCACCATCGCCGCCTACCGGGTTTACCCGACGCTTAAATACAGGTATAGGCACATAACTATATACGTGTATATATTATACATATAATGAGCGTGGCACGCGTTATGAGCGCGCGCCCAACTTCTATCGTCAACCGCGTGTTCTATTGAAGGAAATTAATCTAACTACGTACATACGTTTATAGATTTAGTCCATAAAAAAAATAAACCAATGTATATAGGTATAGATATGTAAACTCTACATACACATAAACGTGTATACGTCAATCGTAGTCGATCGAACGTAAAGCGTGTGGACGTCAACGTCGTCTTTCAACTAAACGCGTCGTGTGCTCTTATCGGTGCTGACGTATGTGTATAGCCATATAACTTACCAATGGACACAGAGAACAAAGATGGAAAATAATAAAACAGTAGAATAATATTCCACGGAAAATTTATATGTATATATATATATATATATAAGTATACAGGGCGATCGAACAATTTTACCTTCAAAACTTGATGACATGAATGACTAAATTGTTTTCCAATGAATGCAAACTAAGCATTGCTATAAACTTATATATGTATTTGTGTATGTGTTTGTTTTACAAGTCGATAATGTGGTATATAACGAGAAAGAATATACACCCACAATGTCAGCGTTTGTCATTAAACCCTTCCGTCTTTATATATATTGGGTGATAAACTGAAGGTTATACTTCATAAAACTTCGAACTGTGTAATTATTTTACGTACCTAATCGAGCACGTCGTAGTGAAATTTATTTTGTTGTTGCGAGAATAAAACTTGTTCGCATGAATGGAGAGTTCGATGAGATATTTTTTTTTATTTCGTATTTTTCTTAACATATAACACATTGAGAATTTTCTGAATATTTCTCTAGCCTTCCCCAATTCTGTAATGTTCATTTATGTATCGTTGCGATAACAATCTTATTGTTGCTATTGTCATCTTGGTTCATAATAATACCACAAATGATAAATTGAACATTTATTTTCGTACACATTCAATCGTCGCTATCAAACGATAATATTTTCAACCACATGCGGAATATATTTAGACATTTTTTTCACCTGAACAAATTTAAACTTTGAAACTTCCACATTCCACCCAATTATTTCCGGACGAAAAAAATTGATAGTTCTGTTTACCTATTCAATTGAAATGGCGCACAAAAATATTTTTTCTTATCATTTAGAGGATTTACATGACGTCAATGATGAAGGGATGCTACGTGGCAACAGTCTTGATTGAGTTAGTAAACACAAAATCAATAACAATTGATCCCGCAATAATACCGGATTTGGTAGAGATTTCACACTAGCGCAGAAGACAAAATTAATCTGTCTCGTACTTCACACAAGAAATAAACACAAGAATAATTTCTTCGTGAAGGAAAAACCTCACCAAGTTCGTTTCATATATATATACACATCTATATACGCGCTCATTATCGACTTTCTTTTTATATATGTCCCAACAGCCTACGCTGATTTTTTTTTACCCAACTCTTTGCCTTGCAGGGTATATTTCTGGTATGACACCACTGAAATATCCATTATGCTATTTCTGAGTAGACTTCATCATCTAATACAAAGTGCACTTTTTTTCTTTGCCCATGCCGGAAAGACTCCATTCAACCCTCATGTAATTCATCTAGACTCACACGTGCATTACTTCATTTAAATACATAGATGGATTATGTATACCCAGTTAGGAGCGACATTCTCAAAGATGTCGTGTATAACATCGACGTCAGTTCCAGTGACGTTCTAGTGCGTCAATTGTTATTATTTCGCTTGAGCGTCGCGTTGTAAATGGTGACGAATCGTGTTTACGATTGTAACTATACGGGGAGGGAAAAAACTGCTTCCGGAAACTTTTATCGTCTTAGTCGACCGTAATACAAGTAACATACATAACGTGAGCTCACGACATTATACCGTTGGATTCTTAATTGAATGTGTTTTGTTGACGCTCGAATAGCACTCGATAATAGGATAAAGGAAAATTGTGTATTTGAATTGGTGAACGTGCATGGGCAGCACGAGTGGATCATTTATTGAGTTAATTGTTGTGTGTCTGGGATATTCTAAAAGACAATTTAGCTTATGAAGATTCCGATTTGATTTGATGTTGCTCAATTGATGACGAGAATTTGGAACACAATCCAAAAGAGATCAGTTAAATCAAAAGTGTTTCATGGATAAAGATCTTTACTTAGAACCCTACTATCTATCATTAAATACATTTTAATAAATCTTGGAAACAAACTGTCCTCTTATAATTCATCTGGTAATTTATTAATTAAGTTCGTCCAAAGTGTTTTAATAACGACCTCAATTTAATAATGCTTTTCTAGGAATTTAGTAATTCGAATGTTATATTTCTAAGTTATTTACAAATAATAATTTGATTTTTTGATGTTAGTTCAGCTGTTCCAAAAATATACTAGACGAGTCATTACAATGAGTCTGGAGTACGCAAGTGACAAATATGAAGATTAAGGTCATCAGCATCTAAGATCTCATAATATATTTATAGATCTAATCTCCAAACACTGAAATGAACTCTCTTACGCTTTTTTTAATCGGCATCTTTCTTCATTTTCATCTCATCTCATATGTTATTCAGTTTTCAAATATATAAAATACACGAAAGTATTTTGAGTACTAACTATAGTGAATCGAGAAAAATTGCCGCATCTATCAGGGCCTCCTTATTTCCTTGTGAAAGAAGAGACTCTATTAAATTAAATCATATAATCACATGAGCTATAAATAAAGTTGAGATACTCGTGAAGAACTGCCAACCGGGCCTTCGCGATCAGATGGAAAGAAGATTCATAAATGTAAAAGCTATCTTGGTACTTTTTGTAAATCTATACTTCGTCGTCTAAATTTTGATGACAATATGAAGGGAAACTGAATGCAATATTGATTGATATATTTAGAATAATGAATGGAATGTATAGAATATTTCACACATGTATAGTGAATAATTTGAGATTTAGATAGACACACAGGGGAGTAGGGAAATAATAAATTGTTCAATTAATAAATTAATCAAGCTATCTGGTATAGTTGAGCCTCGGACAAATTCAGGCCAGTCGCGCGCTAGCTCCTCTTATTCTCTTCAATTCTCGTTTTCTCGCACGCGCATAGCGCGCGAGTTGAATTAGTGGCCCCATATCTCGCTTCCCCTTCTTTTTGCCTTTATACGACACACCAACTTAATTCTCTCGTCTGATGGCGCGAGCGCGCAATCGTCCGACATGTTTCATTCCTTTCCTCGGTATCTTACTTTGCGGCTGACAAGAGGGGCGCGATTATATTCACTTTCTTATTATCATTCCTTGTCTTCGTTTTTCTCCTTTTCCTTTTTTCTTCGCTGGTTCATTGTGGTTTTTGTATTCAATCTGATATGCATACCTACACGCAGTACACCAATGAAAGAGGTAGGAAATGTTGAGACAACCCTCACGAGTCGCAATATGGTTCCCGGACTTAATTAAAGATGATTGTAGATGCAATTATAAATTATGCGTAAAATTTTATGCCAAAAATTATCATGACAATAATCCACATGAATTTTCATTAAAGTTCTGATTGGTTCGATGATATGAATAAAATTTCGTGTTGTAGAATTTTCGTGTTCATGTTGAATCTATTATTAATATGGAGTTCATTATATAATTTTGCTATATTTCAATTCAAAATCGTATTCATTTTTAAAATTATTAACACAATCATTTCGAAATTGGTGAAGGCAAACATCATATTAAATTTGAATTCCAGTAGACGTTTATGCAATGGAGCTTTTATTCCCCTGATGCTGCTGAATTGAACAATAACCGCCTGAGACTGAATGTTCCGACGATCCTGACGCATAGGATTAGAGGATACAAACAAAAGAAAAAATTTTGTATTTATATTGTTGCAAATAAATTCTTGTGATAACAATAAATGCATTGCTGCATCATTAATATTTGACAGCTACATCAGCAATATTTGATCAATTCTATTGAGGTCTTGCGGTAATAGCAATTCTGTTGAGTTACCATTCATGGTTCAGCAATAAAGAATTCTCTCAAGTGTCAAATCAAATAACTGTGACAGCTGTCCAGATTACTGTTGTAATCATTTGTAGTATACACTGATAAGAAGTGTTCTTGACCAGAAAACTATTTTCGCCTTTGGAAGAGAAATGTAAATTCATCTTCAATTAAAGTTCATATTTCTGAACTTCATGTAAAATTGGAATAGTCATTGGCACATGAAATATTTTATGAAGATGTAATTGTTTTATAGAAGTGGAAGCGAAACTAAAGAGAATGAAGATGAGATGATCGAGCATAGCGCAAAAGGTTGTTAAATTATTATATCAATATCTCTTTTAGCATTCTTCATTCAATAATATACATTCAATAATAATAATCTCGTGCAAGTTCTAACAAAATTCATGATTAGTTATCTACTTTCATTGTTCAATAGAAATAAATACGAGACACTGAAGTACAGCATCAATGAATCCGACCCATGAGATCTCATTAAAAGATTTCTGCTATAAAAATCAAACGATTGATTGCAAAATCAATATATTTGTCAAATTCAAACTACATAGAGAGAAAACATAGTAACCATCATCAAAATCAATAGTGAAGATATGGCAGCTGAAATAATATTCGATTTCATTCTAAGAAAATGGTGATAGTTCTTGGCACTTTTCCCTAATTTCGTCTAAAAATTAACAGTCAGAATATTTCTTATTCTCTTCTCTCTGTTTTCTATTCTCATATCACGATATTAATATCTGATACAAAAGCAGTCATGACCAGCTATTGATATCTCCAACTATATCGAGTTTAAATACAAAAATTTTCCCGTCTACAAATACGATTGATTATCCTGATCGCCATCATAATTTCTGCCGAGATAAAAAAGTAGTCCAGTTGTATATAACTATAAACATACATCAGTATGTCAGAACAGAATGGCCAATTCAAATATCTCTAATATACAATAAAGAAAAAGAAAATCAAATCAAGAAGTCCATTATGTCCCGCGCCCTCCCCTATATAAAATACCAAAGGGAGAAAGAACGAGAAACACGAGAGGCTCTAAATCTTGCATGGCTGCAAGTCGATGAATCATCGACGATTTATCCATAACGCGAGAACGCTCGAGCGACTTGGCGGGTATCGATAGTACCGGTATATGTGGATCGGCGAGTGTGCCCTGCACAAATATCTCTCCCGCTCTCTTTTTCAGCCTCTTTTTATTGCACTCCCCCCTTTCATTTTATTTTCCATTTTGTTGCTTCTTTTTCTCCACTATATGTATATTATATACCCGATGTATAGACATATACATACTTTTCTCGCGCGTCTTGTCGCGTTGTCGTGTGTTATTCCACACACATATATTTTCACCTTTTATCCCCGAGACTCTGTTTCACGATTATCGGTACGATTCCCATTTTCGGACGCGGGCCCCTCTCACTGGAATATATCTCTATTCGCCTTTTCGTACTATCTCAAGACGTCGCGCGAGAGAATTCTCAGTGGTAAATTGTCTGTAGCCAGGTATATAATCGCTACATACACTCGTACTATATACACATATAACATATAGGTACGAGATCGAGAATGTCTCGGGCGAGAAGGCAAATCCATCCACCATATCTCAAGCAACCGGTCGCTGGACGTTTTTCCTGGCGATTAAAAATCCTGCCGGCGGGCTAATTCGCATCCGCGCTTGTCACGCTCGATTTATTCGCCGCGAGCATAACCGCAGAGACAAGATGAGAATGAGACGAATAATAAAACTCGCGCGTGCATTTCGCGCTTGACGCGCTAGTCGTTGGACAGACTATTTTCCTTTTTTTTTGTTTTCACTCTCTCATTTTTTTATTCTATTTCTTTGCGGATTTTTTACTTTTTTCTTCACTATCTGCGTGTGCATGGTAAAATTCACGGGGTGTGGTGCAGGGAAAGTGAATGAGTGAGAATGGAAAAGAGGTGGTAGAGTGAGGTGGACGGAGACGAGAAGAGACAGAAAGAGAGGAGGAGAATTCTGTGTGTTAACATACATGATGCGAGAGAGGGTCTACAGGGGATATATACCGCGTGCGGCGACACACCCATCGAATACCGCGTGTTCTATTGCCCCTTTCTCTTCTACCTTCTCCTCTTTCCACTTTTTCTTATTCTTCTTCTTCTTCTTATTCTTCTTCTTCTCCTTTTTCTCGTTCTATCTGATTCTCGTCCGATGTTGCGTTCGTTAACATCTTTTGTGAGGGACCCTCGTAAACTTCCCAGTGGATTCCCTGCGACGCGACTTTATATACCAATGAATTTAATATATAAATATATACATACATGCATATACATATTGATGGAATAATATTGTTGGTTGGCGCGAACCCACCCCGGAAAATAATTTCAAAATCGTCTAGGTGCAGTAAATTAAATAGTCTACAGTTCATGCAACTACTTTAATTTCAGTCATTTATTCAAAACATGTCGCAATTTGCATTGAGTATATGAAAAGCACATTAAAACCATGGGCGAGATGAGAGACAAGCATCAGATCACGTAACTCAATATTCTCATTAATTATATAATGTGGTATTGTAATTATCAAGTGTCGATAAATTATAATGGAATTCCATAATACCTGATTGGTGAGAGGTAGGTGGTTGATGATGGTGGTGATGGTGATGATGATGAGGATAGCCAATTGTTGGTGGTGGTGGTGGCGGATAAACTGCTCCCCAAAGACAAGCACTTGTTGGTTGTTGTTGATGATGATGCTGTTGATGTTGCGTTTGTTGTTGGAGCAACTGTTGCACCTGTGCAATATCAACAAACTCCTGCAATTCACCATTGTCATCGGTTTGGGAATCGCCACGTATTCGAGATTCATTTGTTTGGTGAACAAATAATGGATTTTGTTGGAGATGTTCAAAACCCGTGAGCGGATTTGCCGGCTCGTAATTGCTGTTACGTCCTGACGTATGTTCGCGTCGCATCGCGAGCGCCAGCATCTTTCCTTCAAATTTTCGTCGTCGTGCTTATGCCGTCGATCAGTGCGTCACAATATTTATACAAATGTATTATCGATTGCTATTATCGCACACAAAAGTAGAATAAACTCGCTTTATTTCTGTCACTATCTATTATATTGTCTAAATTCGTTGTGTGATGAAGATTGGGTTTCTTATTATTTGGGAATGATAGTTGATGATTAAAATGTTGGCACATGTCACACACGGCGATCACACACACTGATTTATAAACATTTCAGTGATGCGCGGTATGAAAATAGAAAACTCATGGGAATTTAATAATATAATGTAGAATAAATATTTACAAATAAACATGTATATGCACGCAGCTCACTCACGTGGTCGACGACATTGTCAGCGTTGCGCATTGACTTGTGTCCACTCTTTCAACAGGACGTTCACTGACAAACGCGAGATATCGTGTGGAACTATCGTCGTATCCGGACTGGTAATGCGATATGATTTTCAGTCACGAGTTCATCTCATATTGTAGAGGAGAATTAAGGAGAAAAAAAATATTACGTGAAATAAACAGCGACAATACAGAATGAAATGAAAAAATTTTTCTTTGAACAATCGTCAATCGCGAACTCACTCGATCACATTAATCCTCAGTGTGTCCACAAATTCAATTTCTTCTCTTACAATTAATTCATTTTATCGTAATCATCACAGAGATAAATGATAGAAAAAAAAATATAAAATAAAAAACAACTGTTGCGTCAAACGATGACGTTCCGGTGCGCCGGCGGCGAGTATCAGGCAGGGGTTCGCGGATGGTCCGCGCTAGACTAATAAAGAGTCGCGCACGAAGTGGCCAGCGGTGTGCCGAGTGAACGAGGAGACGACGACGATGACGATGAGAGGAGGAGCGAGAGCGAGAGACAAAAAAAAAATGGGAAAGAGACGGAACATTTGTGTATGTATATGTGGCTGTGTGTGAGTCTGTCTGTTTTCATATGAGCCAGCCGACAGTAAAGCAACAGAAGACGATTCGCCAACGTCACGTGTTCATCGCCAACAATATCCACAACTCATATTTTCTACCCCCAAATAGTTTGATTTGTCATACCATCAAACATGTTCATATGCCTTTCTATATATATATATATATATATATATGAATTCAACGTTGATTATTTTTCTCATCTTTTCCGAACCTCGTTGAGATAAGACAAAAACAATAATAGAATAAATGACAAATAGTCAGACACAATATGAAAGAGAGCACGAATTAAAAAAGAAACGAATCGATAATATTCTTCATTGACGTGACAGATTCCCCTGTAAAGAAAAATTGCGCTTTCTTCATAACATCAAAATTTGAATTAGTTAATTATTTTTGAAGAATTTTTTGGGAGAAAGGAATTTTACGACTAAAATAAATTTAGTACAGCAATGGAACTGTTTGAATTGAAAGCACTCCAAAATGGTTTCAACAGCTGAATGAACAGAGTGGAAAAAAATTAAATTTCAGTTAAATCAAATGTGAAAGAGCGAAAGAATAAATTATGTCCTTTCAGACAAAGTAAGAGAGGGAGAGAAAATGAGGACTTTTGTATTTCACCACCACAGTCTTGTCGCCAACGTCTTCGTATCCTTCGTGACCGCTGACTTTGCACCACCTTTTCCATCCCTTCTCCATCAACTACCACCACCACCATCACTACCACGATTCATTCGTTTCTCCAGTCTGCAATCTCCATTCATTCCTACTTGTTTCCCTTCACTCCTCACTTGGTCACGCCGTTTCACTTCTTTTCTTCCCCCCCAATACCTTACAACTCCAGTCAACCCTCCTCCCAATGCTTCATTTCCCCCGCTACCTCTGTATTCATTCTCTGTATAGATATCTGTCTATCTCTCCCACTCTTTTATATATGTACATGAACGCAGACAAACGCATACATATCAAGTGTGCGCCGGTAACTCCTGCCAACATTCGCCAGGTGACGTCATCAGTGTGGGGGTGCGCCCACGCGAATTTATCGTCGTTTCTCTCTTCTCGTTGTCTGAATGTGCGCACTCGCGCACACAACCACCACCTCCACCACCACTGCTATCATATCACCAAGTTGATGATGATGATGATGGTCCCGTGGCGCATCAGAGCCTGCTCTCAAGCGCGAGCGCGGGAATATATATAAATTCAATTTAAAAAACTCTCCACAAAAATTATTCCAATCATTAATCCATCATCATAATCGTCTTCACTCACAGAATAAATGTATACATAGAAAAATTGTTTATGATTATTTAAAAAAAAGGCTATTCAGCATAGTCATTCGAGGCGTTTAACTGGGTTTACAGAATTAATTTCTTGCCCGTCATCATTCGACTCTCATTATTCTCGCTTATATCTCATGATGTAGAATGTAGAGAATAAAAAAAAAAGAAGGGCGTGAACCACGCGCCAGAATGGGCCTGATGGTTATTGTATAGAGGTAAAAAGGTAAAACACAGAGAAGGAAGAAGAAAAAAAGAAAAATAAAACGGATGGATATAAATGTAGAGTGAGGAAGAGAGAAAGGAGAATGTTCTCCTCCTTTGGCACCCTGTCGTGCGCCACGGAGAGGGCTCGTGTGGTCTCTTCGCATGACCGAATAAAGATACGAGGTCGACTTGCCGCTTGTCTGAAATAAAAGAGAAACAAATACATTGAGAATGAGACGAATGAGAGATTGAGCGAGAAAGAGTGATAAAGTGGGGGAAAATAATACAAAAAAATATAATAAAACAAAGACAGGAGAAGGGATATTATAGTAGGGGCGATTGACTGAAACGAACGAGCTTCGGGTGGTGGCGACGGCGGCACACGCCATATCGGGCGAGACGTATCCTACGTGGGCTAAAACCACCTCTCTTTTCTGCCTCACCTCTCGTCGTCTACCTTAGGCACACGCGAGAGAGTGAATCGAGCAAACACACCTTTTAAGCGGTGTGTTACATTAATATTGTAATGGCCGTGGGAAGGGCTGACTGAGTATATAGAGAGTTGTGGATGAGGTGAGGGGAGAGGAAATGAGAGAGATTATGAGCAACTTGCGCGCGCGCGAAGCCTCAGGCATTGCTGGACCGGAACCGCATAGTCTTTTCCTTTCTTTTTTGTTTTTGATAAAAAATTTCTTTATATGTTATTCGTTGTCGCCTCTGTCAACCCACGGTTCTTCAACACTCACTCCTATTCTATAAATGCTGTGAGAAAGACAAATCCAGTGGTGGAAATTAACCTGCAACGAGTTTATAAATAAGTTGGAACAGTAGTTGAAAGAGAATGAATTTATATTAGCTAGGACATGCAGGGTGGATCGTTAACTGAAGAATTATGGGGTTCATTGACACTTGGATGGAACCATCATGCAAAATAAATTAGACCCAGGTAAATGATCTGGACGAATTTATTTGATTAATGACAATATTCTTGTTTTCATCGAATGAAAATGATTTTATTCATTGACAAAAGCAATTTTTTCCCAAAGTGGTAGACATGAATTTCTAATAACGAAACGATCCATTACCTTTTTTCATCGACGCATAAATAGTGAACATCTGATTCTGTACGAGAACATGAATATCTTGAACTTATCAAACAAATCAGAATGTTTTTGTAGACGATAATCACTTCATCTCATCAAGTCAATGCATATAATTATTTTACACCGAATAAGAGTTATGTTTTTATCATCCATTTTTATGTTCTATGTCGAACTGTTTTCACTTGTAAGAAATTGGAATTAAATCTTTTCATCAGTTTTTTTTTCTAAAATGTATTGAATTTCAAATCTTAACCTGTAGTAAGTTTATCTGAAATTTCATCTCTATCACAAATTTCATCCAAAACCTCTTTTCACAACTCAATATCAAAACGTCAATTATCCAAAGGAACCAAACTTCAAGATTAGCATCTTCCGATTCCGATCCTCTATAAATATCTTCCTTACAAAATTCTCCCAACAAATTTCATATTCCCCGTTCAAATGGATATAAATGTGCAATATGACGACCTAAGTAATAGAGAATTTCTCTTGTTCTCATATCGGATAGAAGATTGATATTTATTGGATGTCATTTTGAATAATTCTCTATTACCATTTGGAAATGTAGGGAGGGGTCAATTAATTTCATATACGTCAATATATTATTAATATAATTTATCTGTGTGACAATGCGACAGACGTCATGGTCAGTTACGCGCGGCAACAACACAGCGCCAACGAGCAACAGGTCCCTTTAAAGCGATTACATTAATCACTGTTGATACTTCAGACATAGATAATAACTTTAAATCGTTCCTGATTAGGAATTACATTAGAAGGAAATGAAAAACATGCCTATCTATCTATATACATATACGTCCCAGTGTTTTCATGATAAATGATCGGTCACATTTCGGTAGCACTCAAAAAGGTGATGACTACTTTCGTCTCGAAAATCCACACCTTTTTCTTTCTACCTTTCAAAGAATTATTATTACATAGAAAATACCAGAGCCCACTGCCATACTGTACAACTATAATCATCATTATCATCACCATCATACCCAAAGATGAAGCGAGCATTTGTTTAGTATATACGTGACATCGTTCATATATATTTGAACTCTCTTATTTACGTTTGAACAGGTAACCATCACCTGTGACTACCGAAAAGCTACTGCTTCTTCAACGTCTGCTTTGTTTGTATTTAATATTTATTCGAGACGTTGTCGACACAAATATGGAGTTATTTCACGAAGAAATGAAGAAAGAAAAATGAAAGATGAAAATAATGTAAAAGGGAATGAAATAACATACAATTTCTTCGTACTTTTTTTTCCTTTTTCATTTCTCTTTATTCATGCATACATATAGGAATATCTCGTTTAATAATTTCAGGATCATCAGCGTTTTCGCAACGCCCACATGATGTATATAGTGAGGCCTAATCATCCACAAATAAGGTATATCTTATATTCCATCAAAAAGATATCAGCGCCATATTAACAACGCTATATCACATCAGAGTGCATTAACGCTTGTGTGTTTGTCTCGTCCCAAAGCACAAGAGAGTATTTATGGTGGATAAAACAAGCGCGTATATATACATACGCAACCATCACTTCCTTCACCCCCTTCGTCTCCTTCACCTTTCATTCACCTTCAACAATATACTATATATAAATGTATACATATACATACATATATATCGACGGTGGGGAACTACACGACGGCGGCCCACGTTCAGAAATGATCATTTGTCTTGACTTGAGTCAAGACTAGCGAGCATATACGGACCGTAGAACATTCGCGCCCGAGAGACGCATCGGAGAAAAAAGAAGGAAGAGGATCTTTTGAAAACCATTGGTGATAGGCGCACATACGTCACGCGTTTGAATGAAGTAAAAGAGAGAAGAGAAACCATGAAAAAAGTAAAACAAAAAGACGAAAAAAGGACATAAACAAATGGCAAATGCGAAGAGAAAGAAACATCATCTATTCCAAATTCTCATATGCCCGAAGCGGCTTTTACTTAACTTTTTTCAGTTTTTTTTTTTTTTTCAAGTATGAAATATATTTGTGCTCGTCCTCGCGCGGTTAGACTGTACTCGAGGCGAGGTCAGGGCTCGTTATGTACTTGTAACCCTATATATGTGTATAAATATATATAGCATAATCCTCCGGTAGCTTCTTACGCTCATACTGAAGAACATTATACATGCTATGTATAAGTACGGTGTATCCGCTCTCCGGGAGACATAATTCGAAATTGCCGCGGTTCAAAGGGCAGAACCGGCTACTTGAGCGAGTTGACTTTGCCGGTCCACGGGGTCACGTGCCACGGCTTCTTACTGCTTCACTCCTCGTGGTACCGAATATACTCTGTTAGTTTGTACTCACAGCTCACACTCACATGCGCACACCACTCGTTTGTCTCTTTATTTTTTATTTTCTTTACCTCTTGTTTCTCGCTTAGGAAATTCTTCATTACTGTTTTCTAATTATATATGGTTGTATTGAAGTTAATACGCAATGAGGAGAATTTTCTTATGAAATATCGATGGGTTATGAGTGATGTATATTTGCAATTTTATTATCTGGAGAGAAACAACTGGGAGGTTGAGTTCAGTGAGTAATATCTAAATGTCTGAGATGGAAATAGTGAATTGATAGTTGCGTAGAATTAGGATGAGAGGATAATGAAGAGTTGAGGACTGCATACTCGTATCGAATGTATTGAGGACGTTATTTTTAATTTTTAGATCAAATTTGTTTATTATTTAAAGATATTATTTTATTTTATTTTGTAGTGGATTAAAAATATTTTCGCTTTTATTCTGGACATCATTTCAAATATCAGATTTAGGAATTAAGTTCGATGTGATGATTGGGATCTGTATCAAATTTAATAAGCAAATGAGACGACTTGAATTCTCATTAAAAAAAACAGGAAGACAAGAATGAAAGTTAGGAATATTTAAGTAATTTCCTCTTATGATTCAACTCGTTGGTGATAAGACATTTTTTGCTGTGACATAAATATGAGTTAATAAGGAAAGCACTCAAATGCCATTAAATGTTTTGAGTAATTCCACAAATATCGTTTATATCAATGTCAGCTTTCACTCCGGACACTAATCGACACCTTCACTGAATGAATTTATTTTTGACTGGAGTCAATTTGCTTTTAAACATGCAAAGTCTTACAGATTGAATTCACATCCTGTCCCTAATTAACGTACTAGAGAGCCCTCTGTCTCACAATTTACAAAATATAAATTTTTTGATATAGCAAAGAAAATCGTAAGAATAAAACCTGAATTCACTGAATGAGTACAAAAATATTCTTCATAATTCTCAGCATGCATCAGCAATTACCCATCGTTCATCATCTTCTCGTTTGAATTTCTCTTTACAATCTACTTAGTATATACAACGCTGATATTCGGATATTAATGACTCTCCTCAGACTTCCAATTTTCTTCGCATGTACATAAAAACATTTAACAATAAAACACGAAGTACTTTTAACACAACACACATATGAAGACGAAAAAAAAAACCTCGCCTCGAATGTGTCATCTAAAGTATACTGTGCAACATATACAATGCCTACAATACATGCAACACGCACAATATATACTGTAATATATACAATGAGTACAGTAATTGAAGGTTACATAGTTTGCAATTCTGAAAGTTTTTCTGTCAAAAGAGATATAAATATGATCATAAAAATGAATTTGAATTCAAGTGAGAAAATTAAAGTGACGATTGAAAAGAGAAAAGTGTTGAAATAATCCACTGTAAAGTGAAGGTGATACGAATTGAGTGGACATCAGGAATTCGCGATGCTCCTGGTGAACTAGCGAGCTATGACCTCATCGGATGTGGCTCTGATTTGCTCAATTCGTTCCAACTTATGCGGCGTGCCAGTAAGAACAAGTAAAAAGGGGAGACAGAAAGAGATATAGACACATACATAGCATACTTACATACATATATGAATAAGTGAATGAGTGAACGAGCAAGAGATGAATACGCACACCCGGTGACGAGACGCGCTCTCGCGTGGAAAGGAACCTACACGATTGCTATCGTCTTTGGCTCATTATTCCATTATAATGGCGTGTGGCGTGTGCCGTGTAGCCCCTCGGCCCATCCGCCCTGACCATCGTCGTCGTCGTCGCGCGCGCCTCCTTTCTTTCTCGCTCTTCTTTATTCTTTACATCCTTTCATTCTTTTATTTCTTCTCTTTTCTTACTTCACCCGCTCTCTCACTCTTCATCTCCCCCGCTCATTATCCCGACATCGATTCTCCCAACAACGCGACGCGTTGTTTGAATCTTTATCCTTTATAACTGAAGAGACTCGAGATCTTGCAATCATGTTGATGGATCTTTTTGTTTCACGTATATTTTATTTTACGATCGCTCTGTGTAATAAAAAAAAATAAAAATTTTTAAGGTTGACTTAACTGTTTTCTGTTTATAGTGTGTGTGTACATATATATGTATGTATATGTACGCAAAGTATCTAAGAGCATTACAGTGTAAAGGATCCGACGTTGAAAATTAATTTTAAATACGAGTTAAAATAAGATTCAAGAATTACAAGGAGGAATATTTTAACACTCTCATCAATGTGCGATTGTATCATTCAGAATTTTTGTTTGATAATTAATACTAAATTATATTCCAACTCTTCCAAATGTTTCTTCATCCGTCAAATTATGTACAGTATGTGTGTGAACTTTTTTTTTGTGCTCTTGCAATTTCTCTCGACATGAACTGCATATTTCTCTGGGCACTCTGAGTCAGTGTAACGTTCTACCCGACGAATGCAATTTCTTTCGCTCTTATACTGTCTCACTTTAACATATACGATAATATGTTCGTTCACAGTACTCATATACTTGAACCGAAAAGGAGATTCGTGCAGGCGCAAGAGAAAATGTTGGAGATGAGAAGAAGAAGAAGCGAGAATGAGACACGAGACGCCTGAAAACAAGAAGAAGGCAATGGATACGACGATATGAAGACGAATAAGAGGTGGAAGATAGAAGAGGAGACTGAGAAGAAGATGAAGAAGAAGAAGAAGAAGAAGGAGAAGAAGAAGAAGGTACAGAGACTCTCAAACGGTCTGGAACAGGTTCCAGGACCGTTGTTCCCTGCTCGCTCAGTGGGTGGAGAACGAGTTACAATCCGCTCTCACCGCGGAAGACACCTGGGTTTGGGCCTCGGACTTCTTGCGAAGGCGCGGCAACGTCGGACGCACACGAGCTAGCAAGACAAACGACGAATGAATCTTTTCTCATATCTTCTACTCTCTCCCTTGTCCTCTCACTCTTCCACAATTTTTCTCTTTCTTTCGTTTTTCTATCTTCTAGTATGACTAAACTATCAGTCAATTAATTATATGGCTATATCTTATCAATATTGTTGAAGTCTATTGTGTGAATTTATTCTCGAAGAAAATGAAATGCTCCATGTTCGGAAGTGCTTAAATATATTGAAGATTAAAAATATTTTATTTGGATAGTGAGTATGGGCTGGGTAAGATGGAATTATTTATGATTATATTGAAGAAACATTTTTAAATCACTGGATAAAAGCTCTTTTTTGGTCCTATGACCATTTCTGCAATCGATTTGTGATTTTCTTCATTTTTAATTCTTCATGGAAATGTTGTGGTAAAATAAATGATTGAATTATCAATTTTAAATGAAATGAGCAAAATCAAATGGAAGGAATGTTAGAAGAGGTATTTCTACGCGTACAAGCGAATGGGTATTGTAGAATTTTATTTTTCGTTCATATTTCATTAGTGAAGAATATAATTTGTGCAAAACAAAAAGTTCGTCCTTGCGCGATGAATATCACTATAAATTACACTTTGACAATTACTGATTTACAGATATTTTCATTAGTCAATGCATAGAAAATTTTCAGTGATATCAGTGAGTAATAATAGCCAACAGTACATGTTAATTTATACAGTGTTTAATGAATTCTCACAAGCTTTCACTATTTCTATACTATCTGACTAAATGAGAGGACACTTAGCATGTAAAAAGCAAAATCATGATTGATCTCTTTAGTTTTCTTTTGTTTTTCGTTTGTCTATTCATGAATAAATTCATAGTAAAGACAAATGACTTCATGAATCAACTGTTGATCCATGAAGATCTCATAGACATGAATATTTATATAAGGATATATATCTTAATATACATAATATGAAATGACTGCCTAATTTTCATGCTCTGACTGACCAATTTTGATCGACATCTCTTAGAGTAGATCACTCGTTTCACGGAGGATAGCCAAAGTAAAAAAATATTACTGTCCAATTGGAACTTAACAACTTTAAATAAGTTATGTTACTCCTTTGGAAAAAACATTGAGCTCTTAACAGCTATGTGTTTTTATCATAAGTTTCATATTGGAAACAAAAAGGTGAAGGAATTCACTGTAAAAAGACGTGATAATTCATCACACAAGAAAAATAAGTTATTAGGCACAGGCTGAAATTAACTGAACAATTTACAAGATAAATTCCAAATGATTTGTGGTCATCACTAAACTTTGTCGATTGCTTCTCAAAAAATCTCCCATCTGAATTTCTTCCTTCTTCATCAGATAATGAAAATAAATATGATCGAATTACATGAATGAACTCCACAAATTTAAATTTTATCCACTGCTATAAATTCTATCAACCCAATTCATATATACACATGAATGTAATATTTTTATTCTTCAATATAAAATCATTTTCAATTATATTTATCCTTGAAAATTACAATAATAACTCATTGAGAAGTGACAAGTAATGGCCTGAGGAATAATTTTCATCATCGTCACGACAAATTTTCAATGCACACCTTCATGATATCGTTGTTATTGGATCATTGCCCGAGGCGTCTATAGCATATACTCTAAATAAACGTTGAACACGTATCTGTATAGATATAGATTTATTTTATTTATTACAACGCCATGTTGATAGATATATATGAAGAAAACTGGATCGGTCACATTGGCACGATGTCCTGCACACCCGGTGTGTATTATAGCCACAACTGTTATATATCTACGCACAGATATACATATTTGCTGTGTTGCAGTAGCTGGACGCGATGATGCGATGGTTATTAGATTAGAAACGGGAGTGTCGAACAGTAGCGCCGCTGGCGTATGGATGCGGGTGTGTTTGAGTAGACGCAAGTGGAAAAGAGATGCCTCCACGTCGACGTGTCGTGATTTCGAAATCACATTGTCGTCCGCGCCCGCGCATTCGTTCTTGTGCTAGCTCACATCTATCTATACGCAGAGGTGAGATCTGAATGTTCATGTGTGTATATGTGTGTTGTGTATATCTTCGCGCGGCCTGTCAGTTGAGCTATATATCTTTTTCTTTGTACGATTTCATTTGAATCAGTCATTAAAATCTATAGAAAAGAAGAAATAAATTTTTATGAACAACTTTGGAGGTCTTGGAGTTATTTTATTTAATTTATTACCCAAGGTTTTTATCTGGGCATTGGAAATATTTGAAATGAGAATCACTGATAGGAGTGTGTAACTGTGTTGGAGATGTGAGGTGGATCAGGCACGCGACAAGAGTCGCGCGGTATATCCCACCACACGCGTGAATCCGCGTGAAACTTCGAGGAAAAAAGTTAAAATAGTGAATGAACAAAAAATAATACTTGAAATCAAATTACCGCGCTTAACTTTGCATCATCGCCATCATCGAATAGAATTGCGAATAAAAATCCGCCATTGAAATCTCAGCTCCACCCATTAACTCCTTTTTGAGCGAATGTTTTACTTATAGATAATGAACAGACGCAAACGCGCATATATATATGTATATATATATATATGTATATTGTGTATATGTAAATACATGAAGGAAACGAAGGTCGGAGGAGAGAAAGAATCACATTAATTTAGGAAATGATCCAAACGGTGGCATCAAGAATACTTTCGCCTCATAACTTTTATAATAAAAATAGTAGAGATTCGAATTTAGTATTATTTTTCTGGTGGTAGTGTATAAAATATTATCAAATTGATTCTATTAAAAGAGATTTTTCAGCGGTGATATATTGAATCTATCAAATGATTAAGGAATATAATAAAATTCAGTGAGGGAGAAGAATTTCAGAGTTTAGCTATTAAATTTTCGTGGTTTCACAGAGGATTTTTCTATTTTTTTTTCTCCGGATGTGGAGAGCGTAGTTTACCTTTACCGATCAGAGACCGATCTTTTTTCGGAACTATGACATTATTTAAGATTATCATGCTCCAATCAAGCAGTAATATTTTTATTGCTATATGACAAATAGGATTTTTAAGCAAATGTATTTGTTTCCACTCACTTTTGTATGTAATTATGAATTAACTATCACCTTTAATGTGTCAAAACACGCACATTAAAGATGAATAATATGTGAGACTAAAATGACGATGGCTCAGAAATCTCCAGATGAATCAGAACTTTTTAAATATGCAACCTATACACATTCACTACAAACAAAAATTATTTAAATAAAGCAAAATCATTCGGATTTCCACATAAAATTCTTCAAATATATTTTCTCCAACTCACTTGGACTATTTTCAACCCAGATCACGTTAGTTTCAATTCGTCAATATTGAGAATCATCTAAATTAACTTGTACACTATCGAAAAAATCAGATTATGAAACCATGAATGACATTCGTTCTAAATTGAATCACAATTTCTATTCTGACCACTACTAATCGAAGCAACAGACTGCTCCAGAACGTTGATGAAACAGGTCACAAAAATTGAACAGACCTCACCAATTATGTATCATGCTATGACATGTGTATTTCTTCAGGTTTAGACATTTATGAATATTCATATAAACCCAAGATCTCCATAGATGAACATCTAATTCATAAAATCATCTGTCTTCACAATAATTTCACTTACAAATCAATAAACATCAACAAAAAATAAAAAGAAGTCTAACCCAATTACAAACTTTTGACACGAGTTACATTTCAGAATGGTATTTTTTCCAATTAAATACTCAGCCATTATCAACCAATCTCTAAACTATTATTCTCTCCATTTACGTATTATTCAATAATGAGATAAAATGAAAGTGACGCGAATATATCCAGATATTTTAAAACATTTATCGTCAAAGACATTCAGTTACTCAAGACTCTTAGTAACCCTTATTTGGACTTCCGCTGCCCAGCCATTATCATTTTCATCATCATCATCACCATCAGCAACATAATCATCGTCATCATCATTATCCAAGCGGTAAACAGGGGAAATCATCATGTTTGTAGACAACTTGTGACCATACATATTCAACTGTATCGCACTTGTATATATAATCGACGTATCAAGCAAGTTTCTCTCCTTTTCTCTCCATTTATCCCTCCCTCACTTTCTCTACCTCTCTTGCTCTTCATCGCTACCTTTTTCTCACTCTCACACACTGTTTCAATACGAATATCTTAAAACGATTGACTACTACCGTATTCGGCGAACGGCGTAGAGAATCTGCGGGATTAAGCGTGTAATCCTAATCGTTGGTCGTTTACGACTATGGGGCGAGGCCTCTCTGTGTATCCGTTCACGTGTGCTTTTATGACTGAGAGTACTTTGTCTTATTGCTATATTTTATATATATTCACGACATTTTTCACATTGTATGTAATTCTTTAAAATTTATATTAAATTAGGCGTAACTATTTCAAGTACCTGTTTGTCTATTCTTTTATGTTTATAAAGTTCTTGAATTTATTGAATTAATTCTTCGTTTATCATATTTTCATTTGTAAGTTGACGATAATCCGTTTACAATGTGGATGAAAATAGACATGTCTCTATATGGAGAAAGCGGTGGTATAGAGTATAGTAAGAGTTATTACTATTTGGATATTATATAAATGGTTGGGTGGCTGGTGCAATATGGATTTAATTTTTTACAATAGATATGCTGGTAATATCCAGAATGTAATTGATACGATACATAAATTGGAATTATTTCAATAGTGTCTAGTATGAATTCTATGTCAATTCTAATTGTCTGTAATTTATCGATTCAAATTGTACATTTTTTTAAATGTATGACGCGTGCCAGTTGTGTTTTGACAGTCGGGGGATATAGAGAACGGAAGAGAATGCGACGGCAAGATGACGATCTACCGTATGTGCGGCCGCACGCGCGTTGACCGACCGCAGTGGAATCCCACTGAACCACCTCTTGCGGAATACCGCTACGGGTTTTACACGCGGCCACGAGTACGATATTATAACATTACGGCGCGCGCTCAAGGGTTCCCCTTTAATTATGCGCGCACATTACGTATCGACGTATATAAACACATATAATATTTGTAACCATTGAATCATCCACGCATTCACCTGGTTTCATTCACACCATAAATTCAATGAAACTTTCCATTCAACAATTAATAATTCAGCAATCATAAAAATGAAGAAAACCGTTTTTATATTTGCAACATTTAATTCAAGAATTTGATTTAATTTCAAATTTTAAATTTGTTTTCGTATATTTGAGATGTCGATAATTAAATATCGAGGACTGTTTCAAATGCTGAAATTCCATTCTCTTTCCCTTGAATAGTTTCGTGTGAGCTGCGAGTGTCTCATAAGAAAAACTCGTAACATAATCTGTAACAACAAGAAGTTGTTGATTCAGAAGATTAAAGAGCACAAAAAAGAAAACTGTCACCATCTGTAATGGTTTTTTATCCATAAATTTTCATGCGAAACTTCTTCTATATTGGATGAGTTTTATAGTACGATTGCATTGATGACACATTTACAATATGAAATACTTTACCAACTTCCGGCGAGTCTACATACTCGGGTCAATTCATTACATTTGCCGCAACGAAAGCGAGCAAATGAGTATCTTGGTTGCACACCCGCTTAATATAACCACACATACGCTTTATTACTCTACTCCTGCCATGGGAAGCGTCGTCTCTCGCTTTGCGCACGAGAGACGCTGTGGCGTTCTCGTGTCCTCGGATTTTAATTGATATTCCATGCCGGAGGGAGTCCTCGGGTTAAAGCAGAACCTAAAAGATAATGTGAAACGATGGGGAAAAAAGAGGTAGATGAAAAAACAAGCTACTCACATATACAGATATATATACATAAACACATTCATATATACACAAATACAACTGAATGAGTTAACGATCCTAGCAGAGAAGAGATTGCGCGCGATACGTGTGGGACAGCCCGACCGAGCAGTGACCCACGGCAAAAGATGAAAACGAAGACGAAAGAGTAAAAGAGGTACAGAAAGAAAAAAGATGAAACGAAAAAATGTAAAAAATAACAAGAACGTGATTGTGATGAAAAAACCTTATGAAATATATGTATCAATCAGCGAATCCATTGCTGATGTTCACCATTTATACTCTCAATTATCCACTGGCATAGCGGAAGCGATAGAATAAATTTTATAACAAACGATAAGACAGTGTTCAGAAAAAAAACAATTTTGCTCTCAAGAATTCTTCATCAGGATAATTATTATAAATATTCGTGTTTGATAAGAGTATTCGCCTGAAAGATCAAATTGATAGTTGATAAGTTTTGTTGCTTTCCTTTCCTGTAAGTGAGCAATGCAATCCTAAGGAATAGCCAAAGCTGAAGCATCAACACTTTTCCCTCAGTATTCTTATAATTATTTCAATTTATCTGCTACGATTGTGATTATCAAATTATGATGAATAATTTTTGATAGAAGTAGTTAAAAGTTCGAGGACTTTATTTTATAACATTTCAACAGAGTTGAATGCATAAACCAACACTGGGCAAAAGAAAAAAGTCAAAAAGTCTAAGTGAAAAAATAACGTTGACCATATTTGGGTCGAAAGAGAACCATCATATCATATGCCAAGCGCCAGACAAGCGATCTTACGTGTCTGAACAAAAACGGCGTAGCTACTGCAGCACCTATTTACTCATAACTGCCGGAAGTACTCGCTTGTTACTTTGTTATGTTTGCAAACCACAAATGACCACAGAATGTGAGAAGTGCATGTGATAGTTGATAATAAAATACAATGAGTTGTTTTTGGATACTTCAGAATAATTATTAACAAGTTTATGATGTTTGTCAAGAATTCAAATTATTATCATCAGCAACTAATGATAATTTAACGAATTGATATAGATTGAGAAGAGAATGAAGAGAAATGGAGACAGCTGATATTTTTATATTACACCCATGAATAAAAATGTGAGTGGGGTAAATTAAATTCAAGTATACAATGACATTTACACGATTCGTACTGCTTCATGTTTGACCTGTCCAAGATATAGAAAATAATAAAAAGGTAAAAAAAAAAGAAGGATACATAGTGAAAGACGAAGACGACGACGAAGAAGAAGAAGAAAGACTGTTTCCTGTTCGATAAAACCAACCGGTCGTTTCTTCTGCCTTAATACGATTTCGTTCTGCCCATTATATCTCGTGTGTGTTGCTTCACCCTTCATTCCTCCCGGCTTCGTTTATCCTTCTCTATATATATTATTCTCTCAATATTTTCTCTTCTCTTTTCACTTCCCCTTACCCCTGTCGTCTCCTGTTTATCGCGTCACGCTCGGACAAGTTCCTCCCCATCTCGTAATTCTTTTCTAAGGATTACGAGGCTTGATAGAAGTCGTGTTATTTCTCACTCATGTTTTAGGTTATATATTTTCCATTTGTATATTAACATTGTGAGAAATGAAATAATTTTTGTTGACAATTTTTATTTTTCTTTTATACATATGGAAATTGATTTCTTGAGTTTAATCGTTAAGGGGAGAGGAAGTATGGAATGCAGGAATGAATTCCTATCGAAGCAGTGATGTAAACAAATAATAAAACTTGAGAAACAAGATTTGTGGTCTATCATTCCATGACAATCATCAAATGTTTTCTTTATATTCTTTCGACTCTCACGAATTCTTGAATTCGAAAATTTTCTCTTCACTGTGTCTATTATATTCACCCTGAAGAGTAACCAGCGTCTTATATTTCACACATGTACCTGTAAATTTATACGTATTTATCTTAATGTTATATATGTTGGAAGATCGTGCGCGCGCGCACGTGAGGTCCCGTTCGAAGCCAGTAAGAAATCGGGACATATCGTTCGTAAGGCAATATAATGCCAACTGTTGTAATCCTGCTTGACATACATACGAAAAAATAAAAAAAGAAAAAACAAACAAACAAAAGTTGCTATTATAATAAAATAAGATGAAAGAAAAAAAAGGAAAAGGGAATAAAAACCACACGCACTCGAAACAATATAAATAAATATATAAATATAAAGAAAATAAAAACACGACGAATAAATAAATATGTATACGTGAAATAAAATATAAAAATAAATTAATATGAATTTTTTGTTGAATGCCTCGAGGGAGGTTGAAGTTACAAAAGTCACATACATAAAATAAACGTATAGTTATAATACCGTATAGTGATCATTGGCATGAAAAACAAATTGAGAGCCAATATGATGCAATAATTCATGAGATTTTATGAATGGCGTTTTGTATACATATTTATATAAATATAGTTGTTCTCTTGTTATGTTATAACAAATTTTACTTTATTACTATTCATCCGTGTTTTTTTTTCTCTTCATTTCTCTCTTCCTTTTCACTTTCCAAACGCGTTAATATTCGCCATGTCTTTTATATTCTCTCGGATGCGTTCTTGCAATATTGTTATTGGAAAAAATATCTGAGAGTGTTGTAAAAAGATTGTAAATATTATATAAGTAAGAGGATTCAGTATTGATCAAGTACCAAAAGTGAAAGATAGAAACAGGGATTGAAAGACGGAGAGATTAATAATATCACGCAAAAATAAGAGAGTGAAAGATGGTGATGTAGGGACGCTAAAACTTCGGCCCGAGTGAATATGCGTGGGATGTTGGGCTGCAGTTAGGCTCGTGCCTACTCCCTCTTTACCTACCTCCTTATTCTCCCTTCACTGTTCTCCCCTTTGCCTATACACTTACTTTGAATACCGGTCGTGTATGTCCGAGTGTGTTGATCGTCGGTTTCGCTAAGTGTGCACGCGTGCAATCGCCCACGCACACACGCGCAACAGAGAGAAAGAATATAAAAGTACGACGAGTATACTTTCATGGTATGCCTTGTGTGTAGATAGATTCGGATGCTGCGTGGACCAGTCTTGGTCGTTGCACGGGCGGACAATGCCAGAGTCTCGCGTGCGCCACACCTCTTTTCATACTTCTTTCATCCTCTTTCTTCATCACGCTTCCTAATTCTCCCTCACTCACTCTCTCAGTCACTCACTCCCGTTCCCCCCTTTTTTCCTCATTCTCATTCTTTTTCTCTCTTACTTCATCCAACGAGACGTGCCTTCACTGAATATTATATCTTCAAGTCTCGAAAAAAATATTCAGCCATTCCATTAACAGGGATTTTTTTTCTCCACTCAACCACCACCATCTTCATTATTATTATTGGTTTTATTAAACTTATTATTATTAATTTTTTATATTTTATTGCCATTTTTTTTTGTTTCATTCTCAATCGACTTTTAAGGAATATGAAGTTTATGATATGACCGCGAGGATTATCTTGTTCACCTGATGGCGGGTGTGGAGCCTGCCAAAAGAGAATGTATATATATAGGAAATGACTGTAGGTATATGAGAGAGAAAAAATACTGAACCGAAAAAAAAAATATACATATATATATATATGGAAGAGAATAAAAAAATGATATGAAAGAAGAGAAAAAAGAAAAATTAATGGTAAAATAAAAAATAAAAAAACCGTGCAGTCACACATTTCGAGTGGGATATATATTAATGTGACTATATTGTATGTGTACATATACATACATGTATATATGTATACACAGCGTGGCTGAACACGGCCACAAGCCGGTAATAATCAATTTATGAATGAACCCATAGCCGTTGGTGAAAGTCTCTCCAGCCACACGAACTCGAGTAACAAATAAAGAGAGAAATATTCAGAGAGTAAGGGGAAGGGAGGGAGAAAGAGATAAATAGAGAGAGATAGAAAGAGATACGTTTGTGATGTCGCAAGTTGACTCTTACCCGTCGCTCTTGTCTCTGATAGTAATCTTACGAGGTGGATTATGGTAGTCCAAATGCGGATGGTAACCTTGACGCCTCGTTATTTCAATTCTGTCATATATTTATATATATCTTCGGTCATCACTGGCCATTCTGAGATTCATTACATAATAATAATATCAACAATGATAATAATGTAGTGATAGAAAAAAAATGATTGTGCAAGAAGTGAATTTGTAATTGAATTCGTATGTGACAAGACATTTGGTAATTTCATTGAGAAAAGATGATGAGTGAATAGAAGGCCACTGAAAAATTTGTGTCTTACTTTATTGGGCGTAGCTTGTGCACATATAAATGTATATAATGATACACGATGAAATTTAATTTCGACCGTCACGATTATTATATCAATTAATTATACCTCGGTCTGTGCCATCCGGTTGGTGAGATGATAGACTGGATGAATGGAATATGTACGCAAGGGTAAAGATGAGACATTGGAATGTTGAGAATTTAAAGAGTTGTATTCATCACAGGTATGAATTGACGCGTATATATTATGTGTATAAGTATTTATGTAATTCTCAAAATTCTCCACGGGGCGAATCACGTGCAACTTTTATCTCGTTTCTTCGCCATGTCCAAGAGCGACACATCGACACTACATATACATACATTGACATGGAATTAATGTGATAGAAAGAAGAAGGCTACATATATTATCTTTTGGTGCGATCGACAAAATTGTTTCGTCGCCCGCAAAATGACCACCTAGAGTGTCGTGATCTTTCAAAAAGAGATGGAGAGAGGGAGAGGGAGAGTAGGGGTTATACGCTGCAGGGCGTATAATAAAAACACGGCAGCGTGTTACGTGTTACGCAGGCAATAACTTATTCGCTACCAGAATAAACCATGATCGTTACGTGCCCACACGACTCGCGCGAAGGTTCAATCTTATCTCGTTCGACGCTTGGCTATACGTTCAATATATCTGTATTTATGTATACACATATTTTCTTTTTGCTTTAAAAAAAAAAATCTCTTCTTACCCTTCCCTTTTGTTTATGTTGCATCTTTGTCATTGCGCTCCACCTTGTTGGCCGTCGCGCGATCTCAATGCGCTGTACAACAGAAGATTTTCGGATTATCCAGTGAATATACACATAGATATACATAAACACTTCTTCGATTCCTCAGGGGCAATAAGATAGCAAGACGCGAGTTACGTTTGTGGCATCGATATCCCACCCTTTACCTCTCTCTCTCTATTTCCCCTGCAACACCGCGCGCATAAAAGACAGGGATAGAGAGAAAGAGCAAGATTTATTCGCCTACGCGTCTACGTTTTATAGAACTGTTTCGCGCGCGCGCTGGCGCATGCGCGTGCCCATGTAGATTGCGCTCACGTGCGCGAGATGGAGAACGAATGGGCCCGAGGGCGACGAGGGGAGACGAGCGATGAATAAAAATAAAATGAAATAAAGAAAAAAATAAAAAATATTCATATACGTATGTCCTGAATCGTGCATGATGCAAATATGGTAAGACTGTAAGACAATCTCTCTCTCTATTTCTCTTTCCCTTACCGCCCATTTCTCCCAGCATATTCCGATTCATATAGACAGATACATATGTTTTCTGTCTATGATAGTGCAGTATACAGATGTATATACACAGAAAGAAAACTAAAGGAGTTTTGTAAATGATAGATGCATATCTGGGTTGAAAAGTACCCAATGCATAATCGAATAAAACACTAACCTAACGGATGATTATTCAATGAGTATGCAAAAAGTTAGAGATAGGATATCATGTTCATATGTTCACGCCAATTTTTTTACTTATCCAAGGACATCATCAACAATTTTTCCTGTGAATATTTAATCAAAGGTGAAACAAAAATACTCATTACATCAAGTACTTGAGTAAATCCTCTTAAAATGTCTTAATTCTCATCAAATCCTGTGATATCTCATGCAAAAATTATCATTCAATGTAACACCAACCATAAAAAAGTGATTTTTGGTGATCGTTAATAATTATTCATTACTCTCACACCCGTTTGAAATTTATTTTACTAACTCAAGTACTTGACTTTTAATTCACAAAGTACTTAGATGACCCATTAAATATTTCCTCTAAATTTTATTATCGAAAGAAAAGTTTCATAACTTCTTTTATTCTTCGACACTCTTCTTATTCACATGTGAATATATGTAATCGCCTACAAACGCGCGCCACTCGTCATAGCATAACAGTGCAATAATATGTAAAAGGATGAGCAAGGGATAAAAGGAGGGGCACGTGGACGAGTTGACACGGGCGCGCGCACAATACACACACGTGTCTCAGTTGTTGGATGCAAATATGGCATAGTACCCCGATACTGTGGTGGCTCGACGAACATGAACATATATACCCAACTGAGACAGTAATATGGGTAGGTAACTCAACCAAGGTGGGTTGGGCCGCACCCTGTTCTTCAAGCATCCATCCGGACCTTTACAGCACTGCACCAACTCAGCTTTCATGTATACAAACCAACATCTACATAAACGAAAAATATGTGTACGTATACATATAGTTGCGGCCACCCTGTCTTGCCCTCTTGCCTGCCTTCTCTTGTTGTCTTATACTCCAGGATCCCAGTACCTTCGTTTATATACACAGATATTCCTATACATATATATATATATATATAAACACAGAAGAGTCGGGACGACACGCACACGCGTATACGAGAAACGAGATGCGAGGTTAACGCCCCCCGCGATATCTCAAATCGACGCGCGGTTGTGTCGCCCTCTTTTCCCCCCATTCGTACCACAATATATAAATATATATATTCCTCAGAGATGCGTGTGCGTGTGTAAACGGGGGGAAAGAACGAGGAAGATGAAGGGGGACTTACCTGTGGGCCCTGTGCGCGCGCGAGCGCTCGCGAGTGCGGCATAAGAGCCCTGTCCAGTTTTCCTCGTCGGAACAATACCCCATGGGATATAATAACGACTTCACAGCGTGGGAGATCCAAGCGTCTTCATTTATTTACATCTTGGCATCTATTGCTTTTTTTTTTCTTCTGTTTTATTTATTTTCTCTTATGGATATATTTTCTCCAATTCTCTTGACTTGTCATGTTTTTTTTCCCGTCATTGACCTTTTTTTTTGGTTCTACTTTTAATTTATTTTATTTCCATATTCACTTTTGTTTATTTTAGATTACACTAACTCATTCTTTAGTGGATGAACCGGTGAAATAACGGCGATTTTCGTACTCTTATGCGTTCTGTACTCTATATATATATATATATGTGTGTATATATTTGCGTATAGTGGGTTGGGTGGGTGGTGTACCGTGTTTACATGAGGTGCATCGCCCCTGTATATATTTAGTCGACGATGATGAGGGAGAAGATGAAAATGGAAGATAAAAGAAAAATTGAATAAGAAGAAGAAGAAAAAGTAGAAGAAAAAGAAGCAGAAGATGAGGAAGAAGTGCGATACTCAAACTCACGTCAAAGCGCGTGTTGTTGATGTTGGCAATGCCACTTGTTGCTAGGTATATATCCAACAACGCATAACAGGTATCCAACGAGGAAAATTTTTTTCAATTGATGTCTACCCATCGTTTTATTTAGACGGTCGGTCACTTGACAATTTGTATAATCTCTTATTCTTCCTCTCGCTGTTCTGTTGAGCCACAAAAATGTCCTTGACTCACAGGGAGGTCGCTTCAAGTGTCTTCGTAGCATTTGGAAATCATAAAGTGGATATCCCCTTGAGTGTGAAAATAAACACGAGCTTTGTGATATACTGATGGACATACTTCAACAATATAAATTCCATTGGGAACATATGCAACATATATGAATATTGCTTCATGATCGAGCATCATTGAATATGTAAATTCTCGACACAAATAATTGCATTTCACATTTGGATTAATAGAAGGAACATTCAATTATTTGAATTTTGAACTGCTGTGTATCATGACAATCATGATAGCCAACAATATATTGTCAGGTGTGTGTTAATGTTGTCTATGTGAATTAACTAGGCGTAGGTTGATGTTAGCTCTGCAAACTCCCCCTTTGCATTTGTGTCCCTTGGATGCTGCGCAAGAACAAGAGAGTGCGATGATCGTGGAGATGGCGTGTGTGAGCGTGGGCGACCGGAAACTATCCCTCCCACATTCGGATGCCCTTAACTCTTGCAGTTGAGAGGGAGAAAAGGAGAGGAAGCGCAAGTGAGAGCGAGACAGGAGTGACTGCAGACGCCATGTATGCACTTACATGATGGTCTTTTGAGTTCTTCAGCAAACGATATAGAAGATGTACGCGTGACCCTTCGCGTGAGCGCCACCGAGACTGTTCGATGACCTCGATATTTTCTCTTACGACATTTTTACATATAATGATATAATGATATGTGATTTAGAAAATACTATTTCAAGAATGTTACACACCATCAGCAATATACATAAATGAAAACGAAAAAAAAAAGAATAGATAAGAGTCATGGCACCCGCATCATCATGGCAAGATGTTCCAAGTACAAACCACACCGTCATCAAAATTACGAGACATTTATTTGTTCCCGTTATGGACAAAACGAGTGAATAACGAGTCAATCAACATTTCCATAAGGAATCATAATAAAATTTTGATCGTGTCAGGCATAAAATAAACAAGAAAAAAAATAAAAAATTATTGTTCAATATAATATTGGGTAAATGAATAAATAACATATGTCGACAATCACCAACACTTAATGTGATTTCAATATTCATATGTATGTATTACATTTAAAAAAAATATATATACATATACTTGATATTTAATTATGAGACCGAACGAGTTGCCCACCTAGTCGATATTAATTATTTTGTGGCGTATGATCGATCGATGAATGAGAATGGGAGAATCGACTAATCAAAATCCCAATGTTGTTCATTGGATCGTGGATAATATAGTGTGGCCTTATGGTGGAATATTAATCGTTAGATATTCCTCCCCACTCTTTTCTCCCCACCATTCTTGTTCTCTTCGTCTCTTTTTATTCTCTACCAACGTGCAGTTAAGAAAATAATAATCACTCTTGTAATATTACCAATGAAATAGGTGTTATATCTCCCGTGGCTGTATTGCACCTATACACTTGACGCGTGAATCGAAGATTTTCACAACTCTTCGAGGTTGAACGGTGACTAGGTTGGCGCGTAGGCGACCGGAAACCGTACCTCCCTAACCGTCTTTGGAAGCTCTAGCGACTCTAGCCACACACAGAGAAGGACAACAAGATAGAATGGATAATGGGTGGGATGAATGTATATACAAACAAACAAATCTTATACGTACATTAAATACATGCGCATATATTTATATTATGTATTTTTTATGTTTGTGGTTGTTTTGATATAGCAATGATGAGATATAGATTTGTCACCAATTGGAAATTGTATCAAAATGGTGTTGTGATATGTGCCACACACGGAGTACAAGAAAAATGTGTGTTTCAATAAGTAGAATTTCATGTACAGAAAGATAAAAATAGGATGAAATCCCATGAATTTTTGGAATAAACATATTGAGGGTGAATTATTGTTTTGTTGTATTGTGGACAGAACGGATAAAGAATACTGTGAGTATAAAGATATATTTGATGCTTGAGGTTTTCTTGAACGGTGAGAATATTCCACCCACTACTTGGAGCGTACACCTACGTAGTATATATGTACTTATACTGACCCTAAAACCAACGGTAAATGTAAAAAAATGTCTATAAAAAAACCGCTCGGACATTAAAATGAGTGGACCTGAAAAAATTATTTCATTGCATAAATCATTTGCATATACATGGTCATCATGCATTTGAGAGAATTTTCGAATGGTGAATTGATGTAATTTAAGTTTAACATGAGAGTAATAGCGATAGAATTATGATGAAAATAAATTTCATATATTGAAAATAGAGAATTGAATGAATGATCGAAAAGAGAGGTTTGAAAGGGTGAAAGGAGGCTCTAGATCGTAGAAAGGTGATGACCTCGATCTTACATGGCGCACGTCGTTCTTGCATTTCGTCCTCCCCCCTCATCGCGATCTCCAACCTAAGCCATGTTGGTGCTGCGATTGCTGCTTGCCTGTCGCAGCCCACGCTGCCCTTCTGTCAATTATATTTACTATTTCATTCATACTTGCGGTTGGTCCATACCGTATCCATTCACGAGTTAGCTCGCGAGTTTATGCACCACTGGTGAGAGGTAGAAAGTGATGGGGAGATACAAATAAATCGAAACAGAGGTAGACACGAGTTAAGATAGAGGAACAAATTCAGGAAGGACTCACAGTCGAATGAAATATTATTTCCAAGTCCATTTAGCATATTTATTATTTTAGATTCATCAAACAATTTGTCTATGATTGATTTTCATCAAGCAAACAGAAATTAATCAAATTTTCATTGCAACTATTTTATATTAAATTATGTTTCAATTCTGAATTGTAGACCAGCAACTGGGCCGCATAATTCACCTGGTTGCTGCGCTAAATAATTTGTCAATGACCAATCTGCTCTCTCGATATTACTAATTTTTTTAACAATCATGTCGAGGTGTTTTTGACGATAGACTAATATTATATACCGATGAATCCCTGAATTCATAGGTGGGTTTGGTGGCTCATATCTGAGTGTTGTTGTAGCACTTCTTATTGTACCGGTCTGTAAGTCTTTACAGTCTACTCGACTTAGTGTCATGTGATTGTAGAAATTGCCGGGGGTTAAGACTGGCGAGTCATGGTCTAACATAAATATTACATAAGCACCTGGACATTGTGCATTATCCATTCGAATTATCTGCAATCATTGGATCAATTAAATGTATTGGAAAAAATGTATTCCTGAATCAAGATTGAATGTTCTAGTTTTAGCTATAGATTTGTTCTTAGTACAATGAAATTATATTTTTTAAATGTAAATAGAATATTATAAAATTATATTCTTATATATATTTGTCAATTGGTTTAACTATTCACACATTTTATGGGGATCTGTTTACTTTACTGTTACCTGTGGTATGGCTTGAAATTCATTTTTGCTGCGTATGATATTACAATTGTCTTTGTCAATGATAGAAATATTAGATATCGCGATCAATTCAAGCCCACCGAATTGACATGCATTTTCAATCTTACAAGGATCTATTTGTTGACATTCACTAGTTGGATCTGAATAGACGCCATTCAATATGACAAATATTATTACTGTCTTTAACCTCTTCATAATTCAATCTGTAAATATATTGACTGTGATTTTTAGTATATTTGTCCAATGTCTATTTAAAACATGAGATTATACAGTGAGTCGACATTTCTATTCATGTGTATCAAAGTCTTTTTTTATAATACACAACAAATATTGTTACCTTATTTCACCATCGTATTCTATGCGACAAAAATAACATTGAGGTATATACCATTGAATAAAATCAGTCGACTTCCGTTTTGATTTTTTTTTGTTTGGTTACGTCTGTTATATTTATGTTAGACGCATCCATGTAATTTATGGTTTTGTTGTCAACTTGTTATTTTATTTAGTTCTTATCTCAGCGTAGTGTATCAGTTAAATCATTGAAATTCAACTGAACTGAAGTGACAGTTGATTAAAAATTAATTAGTGATTTATTAAAACTGAGAGGCAACGAAAATTAATGGTTACAATGTGCGGAATGTCAAATATAATGTGGCCATGCCATTTTACAACAGCTGCGAAGTCAAATAAAAATCATCACGACTAAGAATATATGAAAATGGTACTCGACGCTTCGCGCATTAGCCGATGATAATTATTTTTGATCAAGCAAACTGAAATAGAATTTAATTTAAAGTATATAAAATTTGCTCAAGTTTTGAGGAATGATTCATGCTCTATTCTGGGCATGTACATTATTTTTTTATGTAGTTCTAATTCTGTCATTACATGTTTTTATTGGATTATCATTTTGCAGATAATTTTCGTCATAAAAATTTTGAACATCTGAGTGATCCACACATGAATTGTATGAAGTAACAGATTATCATAATGAAGAATCGCGCTCCTTTTATCAATTTTATAAATTAGATTGAAATAAATAATCTAATTTTGTTACTGCGAAATTGTCAGACCGTAGTCATAGAGGTTTCAATCTATGTTTTCGTATATTTATAGTGATGCAAAAATAGTGGTGAAATGCAATACTGATGATTTTTTTTAGATGTAGAAGCCATGAAGTTTCTTGACGTTCAGAACTCCTGTTAGAGTTCTCTTACACTTTGTGATGCTTCTACTCATTTGAAATCAATTATCCACTTTTCTCTTCTCTCTTTTTTTTTCCTGTCTTCATATTCATTATGAACACGCTAGCCATTCGAATAAAAATAACTGTTGAATGGAAATTGGTGAGAGAGCCAAATTCTGCAATGTAGTATCGTTATTTTCGCTATTTTTTTCAGGCACTCACTGAAAAATAAATGATGGTTTTTATTATAATGAATATTACACGACGAAATTGAGCAATCGATCACAGATAATCAGAAGTGTAATACAGTTTACAATTCATGCAGAAGGTTCTCTGATGTTTCTTTCCTAAAATAATTAACGTTATATGCTAATTGAGACATCTGATTGCATCTCATTAAGTTGATTCATCCTCAGCCCAATTCCGATGCAAATTAACACATCGCTGACAAAGAATCCATATCATTTCCAATGAATCGATGGAAAGTTTGTATTGTTCTAGATATTCTTGTTGTAGGAATTTGCAACAACATTCAATAACATTGGAAGAGAAGTATAAATCTTCTTTCGATTACCATTCAATCATACTAATTGGTAATTAAGATTTGTCGATGTAGAATCTGGAACAATATCCATGATTTATAATTTCGTAGTTCATACCTTCCTGGTATCAAATCAAAGTGGACCATTGATTCATTCTCCAGGACGCAAATTTTCGATTTCATTTAAATTCTATTTCAATTGAAACTTATCAATTTCTCTGGTGTTTCCAATTTGCAAGCATCTTTGCAAATAATTTTAAAGCGCGCCAAAACGTAGAATCTCATGAATTTTAATTCTCCTAGACATCCAACGATGCGCAATTCATTCAACGTAATTTGGATTCGAAATTACATTGGAAAATTTCATTTTGAAGTATTCAATTGGAAAATATTTTCTATGCAGATTAAAAACAATCCGAACCCAAATGTAAAGGACACGTGTCCCATTCACGCGAGTGTTAAAAACTTATCAAGATGTATTACAGCGACATCTATGTGATATCTGATTTTGCAACACGGTAACTTCACTTCCTACTTTCTGGCTTGCTGGTAAGTATTGACATTTCACATATGTTTTGACAAGTGATGCCAAGTAAGTTTGCGCATGCTTTTTATTTGTCTCATTGAACAGCTGATCAGTCATGGAGAATTCTGCCTTGAATGTGGTAAAGTTATTAAATACCTGCATTGTTCACAATTATCGTACATCATTCGATAGCCTCTCGCCAATCATTAATTAATAGTCTTTCCATCAATATCTCAAAAACGATAAAAGAAAATTAGAAACAAAAACACAAAGAAGAACAGAATATTTTTATTCTATTATTATTCGTACGTATTCTAAATCAATTCGACTTGAACATCCGTAAATAACAACACAATGAGCAGTTTTACGTTTGACATTACGCCATTGTTTCATTATCATTCATTTACGTGACGTAACCATTATTTCTAATGACTATAATCCAAGTTTTATTTTGTTATTTTTTTTCCATTCTTGTTGCAATAATAATGGAGTATGTTGTTATGTTTCACGTATCAAATGTCACGCGTGAATCTGAATTCAACGTAAAAAAACAATGATGCATTTGTGCTAGTGACAGTGCAACTGAATGATATATTTATATACAAATGTATTTACTGTGTATTTTTGATTGTTCAGGCACATGAAAAGCAGAGACGAGCTGATGCATTATTGCAACAGGGACGTTTTGAAGAGGCAGCTGACTGTCAAGATAAAGTTACTGAACTTTTGACTGAAGCTCATGCACAGCTTAGTAAAAGTTATGTTGACCTGAGTCATTTAGAATTATTGAACAAAAAATCATATTCGATAGTGCCTTCAATATTTTCAACGACTGCGCTCGAATCTTTAGAATTGCAACGGGATTATCATGAAAAACAAGCGGCCATTGTCAGGTAAATTGAAATGTCGCATTGAAGATTAAATAAATAAATTGATTAAATTTCTGTTTTATTAATTTCTAGGATGAAGCAAGCACAATATGAAGAATATAAAGCGTCATTGGAGAACCGACAAAAAAATTTGTTGAGTAAGTTGGCAATGAAACAGAATGAAAAGGGTACCACAGCCTCAGCAGTACCAGTCAAGTTAGCTGGTTCATTGCGTCAAGCTATCTATAAAACTATTGATGAACAAGATAGCTTGTTAAGTCTTATATCGTTGCCTGATGATGACCAAGCGTTCAAACATCCGAAAGATAATAATACCGTCATTGAGGAATTACGTTTTGCCAACGCGCAATTACGTTCGCTCGTTGAAAATCTGCTTACTCAGCTCGAAGCAAAAGAGCAACAAGTACGAGAACTAACAAAGAGATTGCAAACTGAGTCAGTTGATGGAAGCGATGAGATGTGTCCTAGTGGTGGTCAATCATTGCGATTAGCTCCACTTCCACCATTAGCACCATTGGAGATGCCACTGTTTGATTTCACTTCTTCGTAAATTGCATCAGAAATAATGATTTGCAAAACAAGAATAAGAAATGAGAAGTTGTTCATATATAAAATTGTCTTAATAGATACGTGATATAATCTTTAAATGATGGACATATATATTTGTTGTAAATTTTGGAACATGTTATATTACTTCTTTCGTGATACCCAGCGAATAATTGCAGTCAAAGATATGCTTAATTCTAAATCTATATTGTACGAAATATATTGTATATATAGATTAATGCGGATAAAATACATCATTTTGAATATTTCTATTTCATAACTTATTTTTTTTATGGACTATTACTCACTGCCATCTAATGAGCTGTAAAAACTTACATGTCAACGATATCGAGTTCACAATGATACCCGATCGATTGTAATCCGGATTCTGAGATCCAAGAATAGGTTTGACAGGTTAGATGAGAATTGACTTTGGAAGCGTATTAAAAGATAAAACCCGTTAGGGTTGGTGAATATTTTATATTGAACCACCAGAATTGGCAGTATTCTCTTTTACAAGATACGAAGTATAAAGAGAGCGATTAAATATTACCCTTTTTCTGTAGCAGATTCAAATAGGGCGAATCTTGTTGAAAGACATGTTGAATACGACCCTTGGAATAGTTCCATGACGAATGCTGCTGAAATCTATTTGAAGACCGGACGATCGAGACGTGGCCGAAGTAATTATTTTTTTTGTCTTTCTACACAGCTCGAAATGAATTCTATTAATCAAGCTCACCACAATTTATTTCGATTAATTAATCTCAATATTTCGTCACAAAATTGGTCACAACATTTACAATATGCATCTAAATGTTAGAACGAATGTTATTACATCGTATTTCATTACCCGAGAAGTTTCTTCTCAATCGAGTTACTTCTAACAATCATAGTAAATAAATCGATGGCGGACGATATACTTTTCTTTCCCTCAAAATCATAATATCTCTCTACAAATTGCGTGTAGATTGGATCGATTATACTGAACGTCTGATGTTAGCATATACTTTATGTATAAGAGGGTGTTTTTGCTGTGTGTCACTTCCCTTCTTTGAAGTTACTAGCTGAATTTGTAATGACAAATAGTGACTGATGTTATAATCAAACGTCTATTGTCTGTGCAGCACGAAATGTCGAGCGAAAATATAGACTTTTTCAACAACTTGAATTGGCGATTTACGAAACTTTTACTTTCTTGTTTTGGTGCATGGCCTTTTCAAACTCTTCGGCTTCGACGAATTATCAGGAGTGTTGTATTTGTTTTGATCGCAAGTTTATTCATCCCAGAGGTATTTAATATTTTATATGCCTGTAATAATATTGACAATCCTAAACTGAATTAATTGTAGATCTTGAGATTAATAACTGTGCGAAAAAATTCTAATCTCCTCGTTGAATGTGCGCCAATATTTGCTTTGCATTTATTAACAATTACTAAGATGTTTCAATGCCTCATCAACTTGAAAAAGGTAAATTAGTGTTGGTCCTTGTAATTTTTGTTCATTGTATAAATAATTTTGCTTTATGAATAGATTAAAAAATTATTGATACGAATTCGAAGAGATTGGCGATCTGACTTATCACCAATCGAAGCAAAAATATTGAAAAGCGGTGGTCAACACAATAGAATTCTAGCACATACTTATATATGTGAGTGAAATAATGATTAGAACTTCTAAGTTATGTGGAACATTCATACTTTATTTTACCACCATTATATGAAGATTTTATTTATGCCGTTACCGTGATGTACATGTCTACACCCATGATACCAAAGATACTTGATTACTTTATACCGTTAAACGAATCGCGGCCGAAGATCGCCTTGTATCAAACGGAATATTATGTCGACTCAGAAACATTCGACGTACCAATTCTTTTACACGCATACATCATCACACCGTTTCCATCAACTGTTATTGTTGCATTCGATGCTTTATATGCTAATTGCGTTCATCATGGTTGCAGCATGTTCGTTATTGTTGGGTGCGAACTGATCTAGTACTCTTATTCTTTCAGTCCGGATAATCCCAACTTTTATATTCAAAGTATTTTACATTTCAGACATCGCTTGAAAAATTTTTCTTACAAGAAAAATGTCTCAGAAAATCGCAGCACCGATGAGAATATTTGTAACTATCGTTCATTGACGAGTTGCATTGCGAAACATAAGGAAGTTTTAGAGTTGGTAACTAAGAGACAGATAATCAGTGACTACACAATCATTACTATGACGAATTCGTTAAATCACTGAATATTTTTCCCTTTTAAGATATGCCAGACTTCTCGAGTCAACTTACACTACCTCCATGATTGCTATCGTGGGAATAAATACATTGGCAATGAGTATTACAGGTCTCCAGGTAATTAGGAAAAAAAATAGCACATGCTATGGATTGGCAAAATTCAAAAATTTCCAAATCCTTTTTTTCCCCTTAGACAATACTGAAAATGAATGAACCCAGTGAAATGATCAGATTCGGCACATATACAATTGGTCAAGTGGTTCATTTATTATTCTTAAGTTGGCCGAGTCAGAAGTTGATTGACGAGAGTCAGAAAATTTTTCAATCAGCGTAAGTATGCCATCACAATAAGTAAGATTGGTGATTTGATATAACTTCGATAAGTTTTTTGTGTTGTAATACATAATCGAATATTTCAGATATCAAGGAGAATGGTACACTCTCCCTCCAAAACTCAGACGTTATTACGTTTTTATTATAATGAGAGGATGTAAGCCCTGCGCATTAACCGCTGGGAAAATTTACACGATGTCATTGCAAAGTTTTGGTCATGTAAAGTATCAAAATGAATTTGAACTTTTGCTAAAAACTATGCGATATTTTAATGGCATTATTTTTTTCAGCTGGTCAAGACGGCCATGTCGTACTGCACAGTTCTTCTATCAATGCAGTAATTGTTTAGAGCATATGTAAAATAATAGAACTCACATGAATTACTCAAGCACAGTGATTGCTTCCGTTCCTTTTATTTTCATTATCATTATGTATTTGTCTATTGATTCATGATTTTCCCATCTGCACTGATTCAGTTCTGGAAGTATATGGAGAAATAGAAATTGGTGCTACGTAGATTATAGTCATTTGCTTTCAAGCAATCGTATCAATCATCACTCTCATTCAGAGTGACTCCTGTTCTTCCTGTTGTTGCTCCTGCTGTAGCACCATTGTAATATAAATAATCATTCTTGAATATCCTTTTGCCGATTACTGGTGAACTGATTACGATGGGTCTGCTATAGGTTGATGATTATCAAAAAGTATTTCCATGACATTCTGTTCATGTTGTAATATGATAAAAACAAACCTTTTATTACGAGCTGTCTTTCATCACTACTGCGTTATGATGATTCGTTCATTGGAACATATGCGAATACTTCAGTTTCACCACTTGATAACAAAGAGGTGTCTCGTCAAAACAAAATGTAGAGCTTAGATGATGGCAGTAAATATTCTCTTTTTCACTGACACTATAACCGACTCGTGTGTCGAAGTCACGCCAAAGACAGCCAAGTTTCGATCGATCGTATCGTCAAGAGAAATTATAGTCTGTTTGATGTAGACGGCTTTTGATGTCTTCATGTGACTTAAAGTTTGGTATGAAGTCTTACCATCAGTTGTATATGCTTTCTTGGCGAAGAAGAAAGGAAATGCAGCAGTTTAAACGTTCCTCTGTCAAAGCAATAGATTTTTCTAGTAGTTTAAATTGGCGATTGACGAAGATCTTTCTTTCTATACTTGGTGTATGGCCGTTGCAATCTCTAGCTAATCGATGTGTACTAATCAGTGTAACATCAATTTTACTGGCCAGTATGTTCATACCAGAGGTGAGCATATTCGTTGACTTCAATTGTATCAGTAAGAATG
>JAPYZF010000189.1:0-156623 GCA_030523045.1 Meteorus cinctellus | reverse complement strand
CTCTTCTTCACAACCCCTAAACCCAATCTAACAACCCCCACAAAAATAGAATATCCAAAATCCCAATAGAAATATTCCCCAGTGCGAAATAAAAAAAAACCTCCCAATCACTTCCAATTTCAATTCTCAATAATTTCCCAGTGTCTCACCCCCTTTTTTTCTCATCTCCCCATGTCAAATTAATTTCATACTCCTCTTCAGAACCCCTCAAACAATTCCCTCAATAGAATTGGAAAAAAAAAAAGTAAATAAACGAAAAAAGGAAGGAAGGAAAAAAACCGCCCCTAGATATTTCCTTCTATTTATTCCTCTATTTTTGACGCACCATAAAGAGTGTCAGCAGACGAGAACGAGAGACAGGAAGGTAAATATAGTGAAAACACATATACATACATATATACATACATAATACATATATATATGTATAATCAGTGAGGGTAGTTTTTGTGCGAGTATCATAGCGCGCGCCGACGTCGACGACGTTCTGGCACTGGTACTCGCTCAACCAGGAAGGGGTTGGCGATTGTGCGAGCGAACAAACTATTATATATATAATATTATGTCTATAATACTGAGAGGGATGGAAATAGGAGGGCGCGACGCCGGCGCGCGAACTATCACGTAGGTCAAGGTCATAGCGGCAGCGAGTATCACTGATACAAAACCGTCGCAATGTATTTGTATTTCGCAGACTCAGCCTGCGCTAATGTGAGCACTTGGTCGTGGCCATTAGACGGAGAACCCTGGCGAGACTTTATATATGTATACGTATAGGTATATTTTGAAGGAGAGGCTGCGAATGCAGGTGATCCTGGATCGATTGGCCATGTCACGCGGTATGCGATACTGGAAATTACTCATGAAAATGCGTTTGATGGCCTTGACCAAATTATTTTTTTTTCGTTTTCTTTTATTTTTAGGCTTGTTCAGTTTGTGATGAAGGATAATATGGATGATTGAGAGATAAAGTGGAGGAATGTGTAGGGGTGAGTTGTTAGGAGGGTTGAATTCCGATATGCAAAGGGGGATGATTAATTTTTATTTTTTTGTTTGTGTTATCACTGGATCTGTTTTTTTTTGTAAATGATGTTGGGGAGATGAGTTAGTTGGGGTAAATGAGGGTTTGTTTTTTTTTTGTTGGGACTGTTTTGGGGTTGGTTAGGTGAGAGTGGAAGTGGTGACGAAGGTTATGGGTTGATGGTGGGTCTGGTAATTTTGTGGAATTTTTAAGGGTGGACAGTGATATTGTTTTAATGAGAAACTATGAACTATTTTTTTCGTAACGGGGTTGATGGAAAGAGTTGAGGAAAAATAAAAGTTAATGGGTTGTTGAGGGGATGCTAGTTCTTGCGATAACTGATATGACGTTGAGAGATTTGACGGGAATTGGATTCTGATTGGATAATTAGTTCTGGAGATATTGAATACGCCGTATGAAAAAAAATTAATAGGATTTGGGATAAATAATTTTGTTGATGATGTGTTGGATTTTATATTTGTTAAATTTGGATATTGTTATATAATTATTGTAAACACTGTTTCGATAGATTATTCTATAAATAAATACAATTGGAATGTGGCGAAAAAATGTTTTAAATCCTACTGCAACGATTCCTCTTGATTTCTTTTTGTTTTATCTCCTCAATTCATTTATTTAAATTCACGTTCGACATTTCAGTAGTTTAAATGTGGTCTATATGGAACAGGTGTTGAAAACGACTGTAATAACTATATATTAAAATAAAAAAGAAATTTGAAAACGAATAAAAAGTAATTGGAAATAATTCATAACTGTATTTATAAAATATTAAATTGGGAATACACTTTAGCAGTATTTTCAGATAGAAAATCTTCAGTATGGAAAAAATTGATAACACATTTCGATAACGACATATTTTTTAGTAGATATGAACAGAAAAAATTTTGAATTATCCTGCACAAACTCAATTAATTAAGAATATTACAAAAACTATCAAATCTGTGAACGATTATGAACAAGAATTTTATAATTTCTTTAAATTTTTATCAACTAGAACAGTAAGAAATATTTACAATATTTTCTCTACTTTTCCCACGATTTATTATATGAAAAGTAATCAATTAACTACTTAGACATTTATTGGTATCATTTACATTCATTCTATCATGACATTTTTCTTATCCATCAGATCGACAAACGTAAATTTATGTTAAATATAATTGTGGGAATATCAATAAATTTTCTCATCGATTAAACTCACTCACTTTCTCTTGCTCTATTAACTAAATTTATAAATTTATGATCTATTTATTATTAGAAAGGTAAATAAATTCAATAGAGTAACAGGAATATATTTTATTCAGGGTGAAATTCAATATTAATCTCACTATAATTATCTCATTTTCAAGCTTTGATTGAATATATAACACTTGAATTTCAAATTCTGTTTAATAATAAATCCAAACTGTACTGCAAATAGGTATTAAATGATTAAACTCCTGATTTGCATAAAATTTCTATTTCATTTATCATCACAAAAGAATCTATTTAAATTACATAAGAATGAGTACAATCCAATATTTTTTTCGTTCAAAATTGATTGATTAAATATAATAAAATGATTTATTTATATCGAATATTTCATACTGATGTTTTTCAGTCGTATTTTTTATTGTTCAGTGATACAAAGAAAAATGAATGAAAGATTCTTTTTCAAATGTTTATTTCAATTCTTCTAGACAATGTGAAAATAATTATTCAGTTATTGTATTGTTAAAATTCAATATTTGTCCTTGATGATATTTCATCTGAAATATCGATTAAATTTCGTTTGAGAATATTAAATTTATTCGATATTGGAATCTATTGAAAAGGAAATATTTAATATTCATTTATGCTATTGTGAGCTATTATAATGCAATTGAAATTCTTCACACCAAAGTTGTGGTTTTGAATATGCACTGGAGGTAAAGTTGTGTTTAAAGTGAATATAAATATGGTAAAATTTTAGTGCTTTAAATTTTTTGAATGAATTTATTGAATAAACATCTGAAAATAAATCATCAATGTTAAAAAAAATGTATTTGCTTATATCAGTTGAGAAATTTCTTTCATGACTTTTTATTTTTTTTTCTCTTATTCTTGTTCTGTAGTTGATGAATGAATTGAAAGGAGGATTGAATTATTGATGTAGGTTGGTATAAAAAGCTTCAGAGAATTGACCAAGTCAACAAAAAGCTGCAGAAAGTTTTTTTCGGGGATTTGAGGATTGAGAGTTGAAACTTTATAAGTTGGGGGAGTAAAGTCAGGATTTTATTTGCAGATTTTTTTTTTCGTCTCTGGTTAATTTGAAGAGGATTTTTTTTTCGTTTAATTATCATGGGGTTTTATATCTGATGAATTATTCATGATGATATTAAATGTTTTCTTGTTGTGATGGTGTAACAGAAAAAATTAATAATAGAATTGTTATTTATTGTGAAATAGAAAATACAGAAAGTTTCTGGATGTTTTTTTTGCATTTGTAAAATCAGAGTGGAAGATGAAAAATTTATTTTCACCCATATTTTTCTTTCTACTTTATTTTATATCGAATTTATAATTTATGTGACATCACGTCTGTCAATTTTGTTGTTCACCCTCGAAAGAGACATTAAATTTCAACTGATATAACGCACGAAATTTATATCCACATATTGAGCATGAATATATCTCGTTTCGATGTATCGAGTTGAATTTAATAATATCAAAACGATTGTAGAGGAAATGCCAATGGGTTTTGTTCGTCTACTCATAAATTCAATATTCACTGCACGATGATTTCATGTGTTTGAAATATCCCAGAAAATATTCATTTTGCATTGTCTTAACAACGAATTATATTTCAATTTTACCTTTATATCAATTAATTGTTTTGAATGTTATCAAAACAAATACTAAAAATAAATTAATACGATCATATCAAATTAATGTAAAGTTTTACTTTACATTTTTTCATTATCATAAACAAATATGAATTAATTAAAATTTTTTATGAGATATTAAAACCGGATTCTTTGTATTAATAAGACATAATTAATATCGTTTGAATATCTTAATTTCTTTTTGTCTCAATGTCAGAACAGTGAGCATTTATTTCAGTTATAATTATCTACACTGCATGAGCAATTACATTTCAATTCCATCAATGCCGTTTTTATTTTTTTTTCAAGGTTGTCTTTGCAATAGTCACGATCGTAAATTCAATCACAAAATTTCTATATAAATAAATTTGTTATCATTCATTTTATTTATTGCATTTATTTTATTTATGTTCCCATATTGTTGTGAACTATTTCCAATGTAATTTTCACAAATGAAAAATAAAATAAAATCGTGACAGTTTGATGTACAATTGGAAATTCCATTTATTTCTTTTTCATACTTTTCATTCCAAATTGTTTCAATATTTTATACAGTGAAGTTAAATAAACTTTGATATATATAGCTTTAAATTATTTTTGGTATTTGGACTGTGATGTTCTATTTATATCACTGGATAACCAACAAAAAAAAGCATACAAATTTAAGTGAATATTTTGTTCGATTCAACTGAAAAAAGAGACAAATAAATTAAACTAAAAAAGAAGAAAAAATGTATCAATTGAGAGTTGTAAAAACTGAGCTAAGACAAAAAAAAAATTTGAATTAATAACGTGAATGTCTATACACTCTTCATGATATTACCTGTAGAAAACAGGTGTTGTATACATGAATAAGTAAATGTAGACGCTCACAAGAATGTATATAAACATACAAACTTCATCCAGTCAATTTCATCCAGGAAAATTTAATTTACCTCGGGGATGTTGTATGTGCGTGTGTCTGTGTTCGTGACTGTAGCATTAAATTTTAATGAACTTTTCCCATGATAAGATAAAAAAAAAAAAAGAAACTCTCGACGTACATTGTGACTGAATAATTTTTTTTATTTTACTATTTTCTTAATTTTATAGTCAATTTTTCTATTTATAATTGCACATTTAAATCTTGTTATCTCACAATTTATTCACACATTTACTTATTTTTTATTTAGTTTGTGTTTGACATTCAACGAATGTTATTTTAATTGATGTGATTTTTTTGTGAGATGAATAAATTCAGATGTGAAATAAAAATAAATTAAATTGCTCTATTTATAACAAGATTTTTTTTCGTCTTGAATATCCGAAATAATATCAAAGTCATTTTCTTTTCATCTCCTTTTTCTATGAATTAACACTCTAAACAAAATTATAAATAAATTTATATTATTCATCAATTAATAATCTTTGATTAGCCCAATTGTGGTTAAAATGTCTCCTTTTTTAATTTAATAATAAAACAATAATAAAGGCGAAATTAACAAAATTATCATAATGTTATTGAGTATAATGATCAACAATTGGTCATTGATTAATTAATATTCTTAACTACCACCGAATAATTAATGGACAATAAAAATTTCCAATCGTTTTTCATTCTGTGAATTGTTGTCATAAGTTAAAAATTATTTATAAAACTTAAAAATATTCCCTTAATTCTAGACAGAGAGTAACTAAAATTGTCCTTCCATTATAATTAAAAGGGCATTAAATCGAAGAAGACAAAAGAAAGGGTTCAACTATAATTCTAAGAACTCAGTTTTAATTCATAAGCAAAAGACGAGGAAAAGAAAAAGACCAGCAAAGCAAATTCGCTTCTGCATTAGAATTACATGAAAACCAAATACACAAACCAAAAAAAATATTCACACAGACTAAAACATATACATAAAACATGTGATTCTCAATATGTGTGTGTTTGTGCAGTATGTAGAAGTAATCCCCATGGATATCGAACGGTCTGGCTGGGACTGCAGGCCATGGTCGAATGCTTTTATGATAGTGATGGATGCAACAGATAGTGAATATCCAGAGATGCACTCTCACAAAAACACTCCAACAGAAACTACTACACGTAAATAAATGTCGCTGCATATCTATCGACGTTAGTGACTCTATAGATGGAGTATTCTTTTGTGTACCGTTGGGAAATACAACAAAAGTTTGTCTTTCAAATCATATAGGATATGGATCCATAAAAGTTGAGTGAAAGCCAGAAACATCACGTTGAGAAACAATGGAATAATTTTTATCCTGACTGACTGGGTTATCGTTTTTTTCGCTCCTTCTCATGTATAAATAGAGAAAAAAAGAGAAGGGATGATTAATCATTTGGAAATTAATTGCAAATAGAAACAGGAATTTTTATTTGATTTTCTGGGATTCGTTAGTTGATTTGATCAGGTTAAACAGGATTAAATTGGATTTAATTATGAATAAATTGTTTGGGATTTTTTTCTGCTTTTTGTTATTAATTTAGTTGTTAAGTAACTTGGGGCGAATAGGGGATGAAAGGGGAGAAAAGTAGTAAAGTAGTGAAGGGGATCGAGGAAAAAGTTGTTTGGAAATGATGAGATTAATTTGACTGGAAAAATATTTCATGGATGATAATTTGATGGGGAATTGTTAAGTTGCTATGGGGGTTGGGTTGGTGGGGTGAGTTTGATTGGGATCGATTGAATATTGTTTGGGTTCATATCAATGTTGGTGGATATATCAGTGAATGGTTGTTTAAAAAAGCTCAAATAAATTACCAGAATTGTCTTCTTCTTTTTGTGTTGCAAATTTTCATTACGAATTTACATGAATTTTTCACTTAAAATTATAATTCATTCCTTTTATTCAATATTTTTCTCTATTCAACAATGTCTTTGAGTACACTTTAAAGAACGACTTAAAAGAAAGTATAAAGAAAGGTATGAAAAGCATGACGAGAACCGTGAAGGACATCACAAAAAACTGTTTGAAAAACCACATGAAAATAAATTGAAGGGAGAAGTTAAAAAAAGCATAAAATAAAATTTATATCGACATGAAAAAATACGTGAGAATGCATTTGATAAAATATTGCACATCGATGCATATTTGAGAAATGAATAAATAAATACGAATATGATTATTATTTGAACTTCCTGCATTTTTAAATAACATTTCCAGCATAATAAACATTTGTTTTCCATTATTGTCTTACCCTTTGTCTCTCCATCCATTTCATTTCAAATTATTTACAGTTATGAAATCTATTTTAATTTTAACTCAAAACTGTAAATGAGAAGTAAATAAAATATATTTATAGAAGTGCAGTTGTACTATCGATATTTTCATAAATAATTCAGTTAAACATTGATGAAAATATCCAAGTGAATTCACATCATCGTTTGCGATTATTTTTAAAAGTTATTAATTAATTATTCATTCTCACATGCAATTGAATTTAGGAGACATTTAATATTTAATTCAAATTTGGATTAATATAAATAAATAATTGTCTTATTGTAACAATTGTTTATCCATTCAGTTCTTAATATAAAATAAATATTTAACTTTCAATTTTTTTTTTTCTGTGTTTTATATTTTTCTTGATAGAATGAAAAATCTTTTCTATATTACACTCCACTAATAATGTCAATGTTTACATAATCAATTGAATATAATTGATAATACTGGTCGGATAAAATCGTCGATACCGATCAAGTGATCGGTATCAACGATCGCAATATTTTTGAATTTAACAATCAATAGATGGCGTTTAATGTGGGTTTAATTTCAGGATGATTTACATTATGCACACAATGAATTTACAATGTATTATTTTAATTTGTTTTATTTATGTGAGAAATATATATATGTATATATACATATGTGCGTGTGTGTATCTGTATTGGCGCCGGCGGCGGGGAAAGCTCACAGTGGTCTTCGACATGAAATGAAAAAAGATATAATAAGCAAAATGAAAAAAAAAAAATGAAAATAAGTTAAAAAAATTAATCTTTATGCATACAATCATAAAAATTTAAGTTGAAACTTCTTCGTGTGATTTTCTTTCACCCATTACGTCTTGTAATTTAACACCATGGATGCATTTTTCTTTTTTTTTTTTAGTTTGAATTATTTTTTAATTGTTACTATTTTTCGAATTTTTTTTTCTCATTATTTTAACGGGATAATTATTACGGTTTATTATGGTTGAAGGGGAATTTTGTCTGGTGTAGAAATTGGAAGAATAGTTTAGCAATATTAGAGAAAAATTATTAATTATTTTCAAGTTTCTTTTTTTAGATTGGTAAGAATATTTTTGATTGACATTTTACTGCAATTAATAATAATTTTCTATTGATAAATCTTTATATTAAATTAATATTTTTGTTTTTTTTAATATTGTTATGAAATTATGTGGCTTTAAATGTGACAAAATAAACTATAAACACCGATTGATTATACAAATCAGTCACTTTTGACTTTCTAACATTGAAAAAAACGGGAGAAAAAAAATTTTCAAACTTCAACGTAACATTTTTGACTAATATACTACTAATAAATTTTTTCTCATGATTAAATAATCAGTAAATATATTTAAATAAAGAAAAAAAAGGTGAGTTTGTGTGACATAACTTTAAATTACATAATTAAATGATACAAAATTTAATCTGTTTTTAGAAATAGACTTTGATTGTGCACATTCAACCAAAAAATCATTAGCAGTCGAATTATTTATGAAAATCATCTCAATGAAGGTTAAATATTATGGTAAATGCAAGGAATAATTATTAAACGTTTTTTACTGTTGATGTTTTGTGTTCTTTCTGTATCAAATGTGACATATTTATAAGAATAAAAATATTTCATAATAATTTTATTGAATAATAAACAATTGTGAATAATTTCTTATCATTCTCATTTTTTTTAACTTCGATTTTTAGTCTAATTAATTAACAACTAATAAACAAATCAAAAATCATCGATGGATAATAGCAATTATTATTTATATAAAATTTATAGAATTATTTTATGTTTTTCATTTTACTTAATAATTATCAAATTTATTATCAACAATTTATTATGAACTCTGTGATGAATGAAAATTACAATTGAGAACAATTGTTGTATAAACAATATGAAATTCTGATTATTTTATCTAGTAATTATTTATAGCTGTTTGTCAATTTATTGTAAACTAACAATGGAATTTACATATGATGATGAAATTGATAAAATAATAATTTTTTTTCTGCTTTGTTTTGTTGATGTCACGATCAATTTAAATGCAAAATAAAAATTATTTTCTTTATATAAATATTTTGTATGTGTGTAACGTGATGAAAAGATGAGATTAGTCAGTGGCTGTAGAATTAAATATATAAACGAACGTGAAGTTCATAATACAAGACGCTCCCTATTGTGAACGTAAATGTCGTTGAGTTTATAAATCCCAGTGGGTAAGATCAAACAATTGTATTATTATTGTTGTTGCTTTCAATAGAGAGATGGATAGAAGATATGTTTTTATTTCTCTTCTCCATTTATTTATTCATTTATTTTCATTTGTTACTTTTATTTTTCTTTTAACATTTTATTCCATACGTTAAAGTTCAAAACAAGTGATCGACTATTATTTACTAAACAAAACAAAAAATTTGTGTGAATTATGTAAAATTGAGAAATGAAAACTTTTTTATATTGCAAGAGAATTTTATTGTATTTGGCTTAGAAGAGAATTTTCCAATATTTTTCTTATCTCTTCAAGAAAATGTTTATGAAATTAAAATATAAACAATATTTAAAGAAAAATATTTGTTTAATTGACGATAATTTTGATAGAATTTTCTGAAATTTTATGGGAGCATAATTAAATTATTTTGTTATATTGTTAAATGAATTCGTCAATATAATTGACAAACTATCCTTTACTTTTTCCATTTTTCTCTTAAAAGAAATAAAGAAAATTCAATCTCAGGATTTAAATTCAAGTCCTGAATTTAAAATAATGAAAAAAAAAAGAAGAAAACATTCCCTCAATTTCTTCGAAACAATTTTAAATTGCAAATAAAATGTGAATTATAGAATGAAAAAAGAACGAGGGAGTAGCAAAAAAAAAGTAAATAAATAAGAAAAAATAATCGCATGCGTAATAAAAAATTCCCCATTACGAAATGACCTTTAAATCGTGCCACCAACATTCAAGACGACGACTACGACAAAACGAAGACTACACAAATAAATTTACTCCAGCTGATGAGACTAGAAATGATGAAACACGAAAAAATTATATGTCTGTATCTGTGCGCATTTTATATTCCAAGATATTATAAGAGAGTGAATGTATTACACAGATGTAGATAAATAATAAGTGATGTGAATAAAATGAAGGTGCAATTTAATTCAATATTATCAATATACTGTGGCGAATCACTGAATCATGATTCACTGTCGATAAACATTTCCCCACTTTTTCTTAACGTTTATATGAAGGGAAAGGTGTGCATAGCAATCATCATAACTGTCTCGATTATTCAACGCAGATGATACACCAAGAATAAAAAAAAACACGAAAAAAAATAGAGCCATGAATAAAAAATAGATAATAAAATGCAGTAAAATAAAATGAATAAATGTTTATGGTTGAACATTTAATAAACATTGAAATAAAATGAGAATATAAAAGCAGGGAAAAATGAGAATATCCAAATTGATATAAATTATTCTTAAATTTATTCTCAACACATTTTATATATCATCAAAATATTTTTAAAGTGATAAACAATAGGACAAAAAAAAATAAACAAGAACAAAATTTCTAACATTTATTCCCAAAATGTATTTGAATTGATGAATATAATAAAAAATGAAAAATTAACACATTAGAAACATTAAAATTTATATTGTTGAATTTTCAATTCAATGAAAATTTAACGCTCTAAATAATTTTGAACTTAAGGAATCGAAAATACAAAAATTACTAATAAATCAACACAAAATTCGAGGAAAATAAAATTAGATACAATAAAACGATAAAACTACTGTTTATTATTAATGATAATTTACTGTTGAATGTCGTCAACAACGTCAACGTCAACAACGTCAACGTCGACGACATGACAGAGAGGGGGCGCAAGAAATAAACCAGACTGTGGTGGTGGCAATATAAGGCCTTAGCGAGTGTTGCGCGCCTCAGTCAGTTCATAAGCGTTACCTACGGTATCCCAAGGCCCCATTTTACCCCACTCTCAAGTGTGTCTTTTCATTCCATACATTTAAATACGAAAACAAGAAAAAAAAATAACAAACAAAAAAAATATCCATAAAATTATACCCATGTCATTTATATTTATTGAAATATTTATTATTTGATTAATTAATTTCACAATTAATTTTTTTTGGTCATGCGGCCAATTTACTACACCGGAAGTTGGTGTCATTGAAAAATTTAATCTCATTCATTTTTTTTTCTTTTCATTCATTCAATATATTTAAATATGGATATACGTAGTTGAAATTTTATTTAAAAACTTCTTTCCTATTTCTGTCACTTTTCCTCACTCACCTCCCACCCCATTCTCATTTCTCTCTTTCCCTCTCTACAATTACTCTTCCGCCACTTTGGTCACCTTTCTTCGACGACGAGGACGACGACCACCACCATTGCGATCGCACTTCAATAAAAGAGCGAACGAAGGTGGCAACTATAGAGAGGGCCACAGTGACACGTCTTGTGACTACTTTTCAAAACTTAAAATTTTATAATTTATTTTATTAATATTATTATTTTATCATTGTAATCAAATATCGTGGCGTCATTAGGATTTTTTTCTTAACGTTGAATACGCGGGTGAAGATTTAATATAAAAGAAAAAAAATAAACGAGGATCCATAATGAGATCCTCGCTGGTGATTTTGCTGCTAGTCGCGGCGATTGCCGTCACTCGTAAGTAGAAATTCACTTAATTTATTATTAAATTTATTTTTCACTTTCATTTATACATAGCAAAAATTAACTTTCTAATTTAATATTTGCCCATTACTTATTTCACTATTTAAAAATAAATAAGAATATCATCCTCAAATTAATTTGAATTATTTTTTCAAATTCTACTTAAATTAACAATTTGGAAATGTATTTTTCGGCATTTAAAATTTTTAATTTATCGATATTAAATTTTATTGACAAATATATTCAAAAGTGAAAATCAATTAAATATAAAACTTAAAAAAGAGAAATTTACGCTTGTCAATAATGCTCTTTCTTTTTATTTTTTCATTTCCTTTTTCTTTTTAAAAATTTTTTTATTCATTCATTTATTTTATTTTTTTGAATATAAATTTATTCTCAATTTCTCTGGTTTATGCTAATAAACCTTCTCGACCACGGAGAGTGAATAACAAAAACCGGTTTTATAACGCTCGCTCGCACTCACACCGGTTTATACAATACAATTAACAATGTCGATACATAAATGTAAACGTGTCTGTATATATTGGTTGATACACTCTCAATTTCTATAAATATTCATATTTTATAATTCAATTCAATGCACAAAATTTTGCTCCAAAAGAATATTTGTTCATTAATTTAACAATTAAAACAGAACAAAAAATAACGTAACGAAAGGAATTTTGCATTTTTTCTTTTTTTATCTTGACAAATAATTAATAAACAAAAAAAAAGCACAAGTGAGTGTTGTTATAAATGCATATATGAGCGCAACGAATAAGTTACATAACAGATTAGAGAACGTGAAACCTCTCCCATTTCGTGTGACGTCATTGCATGAACATGCATCAGGCTCCCGACAGTACCATTCAAAAGTTAGAGCTCTCATGTGGAGGAAAGTCGACTTGATATTGTGTAAAGAACTTTCCCCCTTATCAACAAATGAAAGACAATTTGCTTCAAACATACATTCACATTTTTATCCCTAACAATTAAAGGTCACCCATTGCAAAATTATTTAATCTGATTATGCAGTAGCATAATATAATCCTGAATTTTCACAACCACCAATGAATAACTGAGCATTTTTCCATCAAGATCGCCTGGTTGATGATTAAAATAAGTCGATTACTCTTGAAAATATAACCGATCAAAGTGAACCATTTTTAAATACAAACTGTAGCAGTGCTATAATATTTTCTAATTCATTTCCCAACACTTTAACATAAATTCAAAATTCTAACAGACATCAATTGATTAACCAGAATCCCACCAACATAATTTCCTGGTAAAGAATTAAAATCTCTTAATTAATCCCCAAAATATCAGCGATTGAAGTAAATTAATTTAAGTACAAGTCAACAACTGACAATTTCAAACAAGCGAATTCAATAAATAAAAATAAATTACAGAGGGTACAAACATTCGAGTTAAACGGCAAGAGGAAACAAAGAAAGAAGAGAGTTTCGAGAGTGAAATATGCAAGGACAAAGATGCAGGCGAATGGTTTCGTCTTGTTGCTGGTGAAGGTGACAATTGTCGTGATGTTATTCAATGTACAAGCTCTGGTTTGCAAGCAATAAGATGTCCAGCTGGACTCTATTTCGACATTGATAAACAAACGTGTGATTGGAAGGGTGCAGTTAATAATTGTAAATTAAAAAATAAAGAACGTAAATCCAAACCATTATTATACACTGAGGAACCATTGTGTGCTGATGGACAATTAGCATGCGGTGATGGTGCTTGTATTGAACGTGGATTGTTCTGTAATGGTGAAAAAGATTGCGCTGATGGTTCAGATGAAAATGTTTGTGGTAAGTTCAATTTAGAAACCATAAAAACAACATGACAAACCAAGAAAGAAACAACAGTGGAGTTAATAATTGAATTTTAATTTTATATCACATTAGATATGGACAATGATCCTAACAGAGCACCACCATGTGATCCAACTGTTTGTACTTTACCGGATTGTTTCTGTTCTGAAGATGGTACAATGATTCCTGGTGAATTACCAGCTAAAGATGTACCACAAATGATCACAATTACATTTGATGATGCGATTAATAATAATAATATTGGATTATATAAAGAAATATTTAATGGAAAACGTAAAAATCCTAATGGTTGTGATATCAAAGCAACTTTCTTTGTTTCACATAAATATACAAATTATTCAGCAGTGCAAGAGATGCATAGAAAGGGTCATGAAATTGCAGTGCATTCAATATCGTAAGTTTTATTGTAACCAATAATAGAAATTGATAATTTATTTATTGATATTAATTTATTTCTTGATGATTGATTATTGTGATTTTTTTTCTTCTTTTTCTATTTAGGCATAATAATGATGAAAGATTCTGGTCTGATGCTACAGTGGATCAATGGTCAGCTGAAATGCACGGAATGAGAACAATTGCTGAGAAATTCTCTAACTTGACAGACAACAGTGTGGTTGGTGTGCGCGCACCTTATTTGCGTGTTGGTGGTAATAATCAATTCACTATGATGGAGGAACAAGCATTTCTGTATGACTCAACAATCACTGCTCCACTAAATAATCCACCACTATGGCCGTATACGATGTATTTCCGAATGCCACATCGATGCCATGGAAATCTTCAACATTGTCCAACCAGGTGAGGGAATTTATAATGTCATTGAAGAATTTGATTTTATTGGTTGAAGAGTGAACTGCTATTTGCTGATCAATTTTCATTTCGATGTTGTGAACTATTTACATTATTTTTTTTTTATGAAAGCCTGAAAATGTTGATGTATTAATATTTTTCGTTTTTTCTGATGAATTTCAAACAAAATAGGTCTCACGCAGTATGGGAAATGGTGATGAATGAATTGGACAGACGAGAAGATCCTGAAAATGATGAATATTTACCTGGCTGTGCAATGGTTGATTCATGCAGTAATATATTAAGTGGCGATCAATTTTATAACTTTTTAAATCACAATTTCGATCGTCATTATGATCATAATCGTGCACCACTTGGACTCTATTTCCATGCAGCGTGGTTGAAAAATAATCCAGAATATCTTGATGCATTTTTATATTGGATTGATGAAATATCTTCTAATCACAATGACGTTTATTTTGTAACAATGACACAAGTTATTCAGTGGATACAAAATCCACGTACTGTTACTGAATCGAAAAATTTTGAACCATGGCGTGAAAAGTGTGTTGTTGATGGACCACCAGCTTGTTGGGTACCACACACATGTAAATTAACATCTAAAGAATTACCTGGTGAAACAATTAATCTTCAAACATGTGTCAGATGCCCAAATAATTATCCATGGTTGAACGATCACACTGGTGATGGTTATAATTAAATCAATACACACTTTATGAATATATAAAGAAAGAAAATTGTTTTGTCAACCTCGTTTCACAAACATTCTTGAATAACCCATCACATCAATTTTCCCTCACCCAATTTAAATTTGAGAGAATGTGATTTTATTGTGATCATGTGCATGAGAAAATTATTTTATCGTTAAACACGATAAATGAAATCAATGAATTATCTTCCATTTCGTCTTCATGCAATTGAATTTATGTGAATGTTTGTTGAAATATTGGAGAATAGGCGTTGTAATTTTTTTTTTATGTGGTAATTATCATTTTTTTCTGCGGTTATTAACGAGGTGGACAAGATTAGTGTGAGTGGAAGTGTAATATAGACGTGATTGTAATTCTTTGTCCTATTCTCCAACAATTACCTTCACCACTTTGTGAAGGTCCTTTTAATGTTTGTGTATTTTGTGTTCACGTTCCAAATTATATTTTGTTGTTTCTTATTTGTCAATTCAATACACAAAAAATATTTCCGAAAGTTTTTGATGCTCTCAATAATTTATTCTTTGAGTGTCCATTCTGTTTTAAAAACAAAAGAATAAAAAAAAAAAAAATATTATAAACTTTTATACACAAATATGTGTTTGGTGTTTTTTTTTTTTGAAAATATATCTGTGTATTTATGTTTATTTTATGCGGTTTTGTGTATATTAATAGTGATGAGTTTATTTGTATTCACAATTTGCGAATAAATATAAAATTCTTTAATAAAGAACAAATTATTATTTAATTGTCAAATTTTAATTCTATTTGAGATTGATAACTATTAATTTCCCATAAATTTAGTATATAAAGTTATGAAAATTTATAAACAAAAGCCGAGAGACAATATAGTGGAAATAAAAAAAATTCGCAATATTTCTTCATTGAGTTTAAATATTTCAGTTGTAAATTTTTTTTCTGTGTCATTTATTTTCATGATTTCGCTTTTCTTGGTATTCCTTTCAACTCCCGCATACTTTTAATATACCTTGAGCACGAACTTATGTCGTGAGGTGATTCGAGGTCATAGTCAATAAATCTGCGTAAGAAAGTACGTGAAAAAAAAAAAATTCGCCAAGTGAGTTGAATTCAAAATCAAGTGTGGGAACTGAAAACTAAAATGAAATAAAAAACAACTTCAAACACAATGGATAAAAAAAAGAAATAGGAGTGAAAATATGAGAATCGCGTCCTCTTTTGAACAGGAATTAAGATCAAGGCCACCAACACTCAACCATACACAAAAATAAAACAACAAATAATGAAGGTGAACGAGAACTCGAAATTTAAATTTCATTAGTGAACTTTTCCACTCTAATTTTCATTGATTTATCTTTCCATCTCTATTCTTCTTTTTTCCTTACCAACATGCCAATATAAATCGCTCTATTAAACAACACAACCATATTACTAAACAGAAAAAAATAGTTGAAGTATACCAAACTAACACAAAAAAAAATGAACATAAAAACAATTAAAATTACAGCAATAAAAATATCTTTCTTCGAGTCATTGAGACATGGACGATTACATCAAGGAAGAACATTCCTTTTTTCATTTCCTCTCTTAGTAACTAATTGAATGAATTTCTTCATCAAGGATAGAATTAATTATAATTTATTCACTTAGTCAACATTATTTTTTTCCTATCTCTCAATTTCCTGTGTTTTTCTTCATTGTTCTCTGATGAAAAGACGACAGACAACTATCTTACCATTACATCCCATGACTCCGTTATAAAAGCGTCTACACAGTACAGGTATGCATAACATCGTGGCCTAGAAGATAAAAAAAAAATAGGGAGTAGAAAAAAAAAGAAAAATAGCGAAAGTCAGCAGCTTCATCAAATGCCAAACGCCTGACACGATTGCATTCCAATGTCTCTTTATCTCTCTTCTAGCAAACACTTGAAAGTGCTGAGGCACCTCCACACCTCCATACTTATAAATAAAACAGGATGACATATAAATAAAGAATAAAAAAAAATCGATAATAATAAAATGAAGGGAGAGAAAATAATAGTGAAATGATTAACAATCAACAAATGTTATATCATATTCAAATTTAAGTATTTACGAAATTTCTTTGCATTATAAATTCTTACTTGGTCATTGCTTCATTCACTAATCACCCACACAATTCTCTTTATTAGTTGAATAACAAAAACAATAGAATGACAGTTAAGTGATGTAAAAAAAAAATTGAATTAATGAACATTTATTAATGTCATAATATTTATGAGTTTGACATTTAGATAAATCGTGGATAATTCCATTTTTGGTGAAAAATATTTGTATGTTGCGATGGGCGCGACTATATTCTTGAAATTATGAATAAATATATGGATTTATAATTAATATTACCAATTGCAACACTTGGTTGATATTAAATTTATTTTGCAATTGGAATGCAATGAATTTAACATTATTTTCTAATCAAATGTTGATAGTAAAAAAAAGGAAGATGAATAAATGAAATTGTTGTTTTAAAATGGAAGATGAATTTTATTTAATAGGGAGAAAAAAAAAATTTTCTTTAACTTAGAAAAATATTCCTTGGGCTTTTACTCGTCCAATGAATTTATTTTTTCTTTCATTATGTGAAGATGTGAAGATGTGTGAGTTTGTAGAGATCATGGAAGGTCGTTTCATTCGTTCGAAAAACTCGTTTCAACTTGAACACAAAAATTGCCCTGAAGGGGAGAATATGTATACATATACATGGACGATTAATGGTCAGACAAGATGTATAACTATATATAAATACCTTTTAAAATCTCGCATAAGCGAAAGTAGTGAAAGCTGTACGATGGCAGACACCAACATTGGCGAGTTAAATCGCAAGGCCAATAAATGTTGACTTGGCTATTTATAATAAGGACTTCACGCACGTAAATATCAATAACGTTTTATATTATTTGTTTTTTCAACCCCTCCAGCTTCTTTATTTAACTATTTTTGAAAAAAAAATTGCAACATGGAAAATTATCTATAAATTTATTTATCAGTTATTATTTCATTGACCTAATTGGCATCATTTTTACTATCACAAAAATTATTCTACTGAACTTAACAATTTAATTTTGTGTTAGACAATTTTTGGTTGTATTTTTATTTTGTTTCAATTGGGAGAAGAATTTTATATTATCACATTTTAAAATGATTGTTGAACACATTGGCAGTACTGAGAGAAATTATAAATTGATTCATTTCGTAGAATCAAAAAAGTAGATGACATTTGAGAAATAATTATTTCACAATTTCAAATGTCAATTTATGATTAAAAAATATTATCTTATTTTTTATTCGTACACGTTACTCCAAGTCAATAACTCTAGAAAAGAACGTAATAAATCAAACATGAAGATCCTGTAATGAACAATAAAATGTGTGCACAAGAAAAAAATTCATTTCATTCAATTTAAAATCCAAAAATACTCAAATTAATCTATAGAATAGAAATTTGATCTTAAACAATGCCAATTATAATCCAAAATCCATTACAAACAATCGAGAACAACAATACTAATATTAATAAATAAAACAAACAACAATAAACATCTTCAACAATAATTTCCACCTAAAAAATTCCATCAACAATTATAATTATCATAAATAAATGAAACAAATTGTAATTAAAATATTATAAAACAATAAAACAAATTTCTAAGATATTATTAAGAATAATAATTAAAAATATTAATAAACATTGAATGTAATATTGCAAGTCTATTATTAGTCTACATTAAATATACATAAAAATGCAGAGATTTGTGGACTCGATTGAGACGATGTCTTAAAGCGGAAGCCGGTGAAATTGACTCCTATATGCTATACTAGGTCAGTGGGTGACAGAAGGCGATCGTTGGAACGGAATATTGCTGCTCTTATATATACATATACAAATATAACCAACTTCCAAGTCACTCTCTCTTTAATTCTCATCTTGCACTCTCCATTTACTGCATCTCTAATATCAATAAACAATTTTCCAATATCTATAAGTATATTTATACATCTATGAATACTTCAAATACATTCAAATGTGCATTTAAATTAATATTTAATAAAATTGGAATTAGATTATTAGATTTATTTCATGAATTGATATATATTTGATAATGAAAAGATTTTTGAATCAAAATTATGATTTTTAAATTAATTGAATGCAAACAAAGTGTTATTAATTAATTGTTTGTTCTAATTCCCATCAGTTTAATTAATTTACATAATTCTGTATGAATTATTTTAGTTTTTTTAATTATTAGAATTATTCATTCATTAAATTCTTGAAATTAAATTCACCACTTGATATTTTCTATGCTAAAGAAATTTCTAAATTAAATTTATTACTTTGAATTTTGCTCGTTTTTAGAAAACTATCATTCATTAATTCTCCATTTATTTTTTTATTTTCTTCTTTAGTGAGTTCAATTAATTTTTAATATTACACCTGAATAAAATCATATTATTCTATTTGTTTATTCATTTATTAACTTGTAAGAGTCGAATGAATTTTGATAATTCAATGACGTACGATAAAAAAATTGTGTCTGGTAATGAATTTTTTTTTTCTACGATTCAGTGATTATAATAATTAATTCTCAAATTATTCATCGAATTAGTAAAAGTTTCATTTAGAATATGTCAAAGGATGTTAAATATGTGATGGAATTAAATGGATAAACGTTAAATTTTGCAAAAATGAAAGAAAGTTTGGAATATTTTGATATGTATTTGTGTATTGTTTGTATCCATGAATTTATTTATTTATTTATTTACATATTTGCGTTTATGTATTTTATAAATAGAATTATTTAAATACAGTCATCAATCAGAAATAGTATTCGAAGTGTTGAACATTTGTGCTACTGGCGTTACAGTGACCGCGTTACGCTCCAGCAAGCAAAAATTCTTCATCCATACAAATAATAAGTCAATTATTTATTATTATACCGTTAAAGAAAAATTGCGTAATATATATAATAAATAATGAATGATATATGAGATAAATGATTTTAGAAGAAGCAAAAACAAGAAAAATATCGGAAAATAGAAAATAACAAAAGAAATTTCACAACAGTGCAATGCAAAAGTGTCTTAATTTTTTTTTTTTCATCTTTTCACTCTATTCTCTCTCCTGCATTGTTATATTCCAGTTACATTGTCCGAAGAATTGTCACACAATTGGAATGTGCAATATAATATCTTTCTTCGATATATATCAATTGTCTTCTATCTTTCTTACTCCCTGTCTTGCAATTTGCAACCACACCCATCGCTCAACAACACCCACACTCAATATAACATTCCAATATTAATTTTTTCTTCAATTTCAACAACATACTTCAATACTTTACAATGACTATATCAATGTATTCATTGCAATTGATCATTCAGAATAATAAAAAAAATGTCTCCTACACTTCCGGGTAATATAAAATTTTAACAATAATTTTTTGTGATATGAATTCATAAAAAAAAATTATGACTCCATAATAAACAATAATTATAACCATCGCAATTATTATTAACAAGGAAAAAAAATTATTATCATCATTTAAATAAAAAGAAGGAAGTGAATCTTTACATAACCCAACGTATAATTTTTTCCATTCATATATTATTAATAATAAAAAATAATTATAATCATTTCAATAATATTTCATGTGCACAATTTATCATTTGTTAAATTATGTAAACGTGAAGTGAATGGTGAAAATATTCAAGTAAAAAGTCAAGTCTTTGTAATGGATAACAAGGCGGAACATGAAGTTGTACTTCATCACGACAAAAAGTATCGAAAGGAAAAAAAAAATAATAATAATCACATGAAAGGAAAGAAAGAGGAATAAAAAAGGCTGTTTCAAATGCAGCGAGGAAGAGAATAATTCATGCGGAATACAAAATGACATGAATCACTCGATATTGCCGTTAATGTATATGAATGTGTGTGAGTTTGTGTCTGTTAGAGCCATCGACAAGCTCATAAAAGTCTTGGCTATTTATGCCCCAATAGGAATAATCCTCTTGATATTTATTAGTCAATTAGAATTTTTTTTCTTCTCGTCCATTTATTTATTCATCTGTTTCTTTTTTTGTTTTTTCTCTCCAATTCTGCCTCACCAGTTTCACGCCCCATTTATTCTGTTTACTGATTGTAGTGTACGAAATCAAATGCTTTAATTTCCAGTTGCATGAACAACTGAATCAAGGACAAAGACATGGTGAAAATGTTGGTGAAAGAAATGTGACTATTTATCGTTATGAATATTTATTAAATTAGATGGGACAACGAAATATTATTGAGTGAATTTTTTTTGGCTATTTAAATGCGAATTTTGTTGATAGTAAAATTGAATAAATTCAAAATTTTGTTCGCAACAATTTTATTCGTTCAATTTATTCAAAAAATAATTTTCACCTTTCTTTACATTTCAAATGTTTTATTGTTTATTTAATGATATTAATTTTGGAAATAAACAATCAATATAAATGATATTAAATATTATTTTAATTTGACTTGTTTGTTAATTGTTCATTTAATGACAATTATTTTTGTATTGTCTGCTTAATTTTATTCTTGACGATTTTACTGGAGATCCTTTTGTTGCTTCGTTTTTTCTCAATGTTCGTTCCTGGTGGCTCCGACCAGTCGCATTATACTCTTCGGCCTCGAGTTACGGTGTTACGTGACATATAACGTTTGACAGTGAAAGTTATCCGGAGTTGCTCGAGGGCAAAATGTCGCGTGAATGTGTTTGTATGTATCATATTATACACACGCAGCAGAGTATCCGATTCCACATTTAAATGTTCGAACATTTTCTTCACTTCACGTCAACATTTTATTAATCGTGAAACTTCACAAATAATTTTTACTAAACAAAAAAGAATTTCGTTGTCAATACCTTTTCAATTAAATACCCAAACATTCCCCGGTTTTTCTGATATATTATTTTATGTATATCAAAATTATCCCCAGGCAACGATAAAAGATAATAAAAAATACATCAGCATAAATTTAGATTTTTTTTTACTTATTTTTTGGTATTATCAACATTGAAATATTCTTTTTAATTATTTACATATTTAATAGAAAGTTTTGCACATCATTTCCGTGTATTGTTTAAATGTGAAAACATTCTGAACAACTCAACGAAAAATACAAGAAATTAGAAAAAAATTTCTGCCAAACGTTTTTCGTTATGAATTGGAAAATTATTATTAACTATCACAATTGTTTATATAATTGTCCATTATAATTCATCAATACATAATTCAAACAATACAGTTAAGTAGATGAATCAGTAAACAAATTATCATTAACAAATTTTTATTTTCAACATTTTCTTTTTATTTTCTGATGCAATTTCATATAATACCTAAATTTATCATTATTAATTATTCCTAAATACAATCCAAAACATAAAACTTAATCCTCCATTGGTTTGTTTATTTTTATTACATTGAATAAAACAATAAGAAAAAATACGACGACAAAAATCATTCCATGAAATTGTTATTAATGTTGTTTTATCAAGTTCATTTAATTCCATCTTCTGTCTATTGCGAATCGCTTTGAGGGACAAGGCCATAACAAAAAAAAGATTGATGTGTAGCAAAAAACTGCGAACGATGTAAAAAAAAGAGTAATAATAAAAGCCACTTTGACAGAGTGTCTGACTGAATGGATATGTTTATCACTGATGGCGAGTTGATATTGTCCCATTGTACAAAAACGTCCAGGCTATACACAAAAGTAAAAATAAAAAGTATAAAAAATAAAAATGGATATGAAGAAATCGTTGAAATTTTATCGTGATCCCAACTAAGGGATGTATATATAGATGTGGTTAAGAAATGGATTTTTCATGGCGAAGGTCGCTATTTAAAATTTCTGTACGTTGGACCATATATAATGTCCAAGAAAAGGAAAATCAAGAAGGAGAAAGAGATAAAAATAAAGAAATATTATGTGTATATGTATAGTTGTGTTATATTGATCGTCTGGAGGGCGAATCACGTTTACCATATACACAGTTTGTGACCCTGCTATATGCAGTTGCTGGCGATCAACTTGGTGAAAGTGACGTGAGACAAGGTCACTACTTATGGGAATTTATTTAAAAAAAAAATAAGAATGGGAAAAAACTTTTTTTTACCAATGAAATTAACAACAATTTATTCTGCTTTTCATTATTAATTATGAAATTTTTTCCAAAGTTTCATTTGTGGATGATCTTTTCCTTCAATTTCTCATTGTGAATATATTTAGTGAGGTTTTGTAAAAGAAATTGTTAAATTTTTCAGATAATTTTGAGAAATAGAATAACGAATAGTTCAATTCGTAAATATTTGATATTTGTAAATAAAATTTCATATCAAAAATTAACAATCTAATTAATAAATTGAGTTAAAACAAAATCTATTTGAAAAATTAAGAAACATTCCAAAGTCTTTCAAAAAAATCTCATCAATTTTATTACCTACCCAAAAAAAACAAAAAATCTCTATAACAATTCCCAAATAATTTCAATTGCATAAACAAATACAAATGCAAATATTATGATGAAAACCATCTCTACCCACAAGATAAAAACCTTCATATCAAATGAACAATTAAAAAAAAAGTCACAATAAAAATTCATTCATCATCCCAATCATCACCATAATAATAACCCACAATCATGACTTTCATTATCTGACTTCTGGCATCGTGACTTGCCTCTCCACGACCATAATCACCGAGACATATCCATACGATACCTAATGAATAAATAATTTCTCCACCTTTCGACAGTGACACATGGAAAAGTGAGGAGTTAAATGTTCAAGAGATATAAACTCTTCGTCATCAATAAATACGATGAAGAAACTCAGCGAAAGGCTTCATAAAATCAAACCATCTCATATCCATTCACTAATCATCCCACGAAAAAATTAAAAACCCTAACAAATAACAACCTCAAAATAATCTAAAAGTAACAAAAAAAAATAAAAACCAAACAATCCAACAACAAAACCTAAAAAAGCTATCAACATTTCCTTCAACTTCCCATACATTTACACCATATCTACAAACACCCATAAATAATTGTATAAAAGCAAGTTTCTCCAATCCAACCAAGTTATTCTGGTCGTGATGTCGACCTTTAACAGTCGCTTGCGGTCGAAACAAATAAGACGACGAAAGATATGGGATTTCGAGGAGCAACCGCTAGAGAACGCACACGCGCATGATCGTTCAACATCGCACCATACTGCACATCTACTCTCCATATATATATATATATATATATATATTAACATCAATATATATTGAAATATATATGTATATGTGTATGTATAATGTATATATCTTATATATGAATGCAATGTAATGGGGAACGTTGTTGAGACGAAAGGGAAAAGGCGTTCGACGATGAAATTGGAAATCGACGCGCGATGCGACCGATAATGCTCCTGCGTCTTGAGGCTAATTTAGAAAGGTGATGTATGGTATAAAAATTCGGGTCGGCTTCAATATATAAATATATATATATGTGATACTTTCAATTCATTTGCAGCAATTTAATGAATTGAACTTGAAGTATAATTATTTTTTATTCATTTGAATTTTTCATTTCCTTTTTTTTCTTTATTATATTTCACTGCTTCTCATTTTTTTTCGTCTTTCAGTGAGTTTTTTTCATTCGAAGAATTGGTAACAGAGGAAATCTTTGAGATGAATTATTTTTTTGCTTTGTTTCAGAGGGGAATTGTGGGAGTGAAATTTCTGATGTATAAATTTATTTCGTGGAATTTTTCGAGTGGGTTAGAGGTAAATTATTCAGGGTTGTTGTGGTAACTATCGAATAAATCACTGTTTTTATGTTGGTATAATGTGGTTGAGAGTTGGAATTGGTGAGTAATGTTTGGTGATTAAAGTTGTGGTAATGAATTTTGTAATGGGATGATATTTAAAAGGGTCTGAACTGTAAGGGGAAGAATTAATTGAGGGTTAATTTGTTTGGAATGAAAGGGGGAAAATAGAACAGTTGAAAATATTGGACTGAGGATGGAGACAGTTCAAGTTCACTGTGGGGAATAAAATCTGTCATTATTTTATTGATTGATTTAATTTTGTTGTAAAAATTTATTTACTGGTTTAAACATGATGGCACTAAATTACAAGATCATCCTAATTAATTTGATTTAATTATTTAGATTCATCTGACATTGAACATCAAAACCAAAATCATCATAAAAAATTTATCTGCATCGAACATGTTCAATCATTCATAAAACGAAATGTATCGAATCGTCGATCTCTACGTCAATTTCCTGTTCACTTCCACTCAATCAAAATTCAATCGACAAATTCAGACACGTCGAGTGTTTTCAAAATACAAATACAACTATGCGTCAACTCAACTCAATTTAAATGCATGACTGGAATGTGCATTTTATTTCTCAACCACTCAATTATTTTTATTTCATTCTTTCACCAACTACACTCCATACTGTGATAATTCGTGAGCCATATGAGCAATGGAAAAATAATTGCCAAGACACAAAAGAAGTTTGCACATGAGCTGATTCATTTTATACCATTTCCTTTCTTTCCATATTTTTTTCTTTTCTTTTTTTCCCTTCCACTTGTTTCATGATAACAACAAAGGATCTCTTTATCTATTCCTCAACTCACTGTGAATGCCTGAAAATAGAACAAAGACAGGAAAAATAACGGAAGGCCATATAATACATTACAGCGTGCAATTAAAAGGTAAACGTTAGAAAGAAAAAAAAAAGAAAACATATATAGAAATACGAATATATTTTGCATTCGAAGGTAAACCACAGCCATGTATATAAATTATGACTCTGTGTAAAACTTCCTAGTTAATCCTTTATACTCATAACTCATTTATTCATTAAATTTTTTTTATTATCACAAATGATCATGGAATGGCGGAGAAAAAAAGAAATACTGAAAATTTGTTGAGTCTGTTTTATTTCACATTTTCTGTTTCTTACAGTTGGAATTTATTTCGACATTTATCCCTATAATTGAAATACTTTCAGATGGGGTTAGTTCACTGTCACGTTTGTAGGAAATATTTTATAAGTAAACACATTTGTGTCTGTGTTCAACTTACGTACAGGTGTGGTCGTAAGCCACTGTGTACAAGTGAAAACCCAGTAGATGGGATCGTCATTTCGAAATGCGAGATGTGCATATTATTATATGTAAATAAAATATATATATATATATATATATATATATTTGCTTTTGTCTACTTAGCACATGGTGCATTATCAACTCTATGTTTGTATTGGACGAAAAAAGAAGAGGCGAAATGCATTGTTCATATTACGTTGTGTATTTAAATATTTTCTTTTCTTTTTGCAGTGTCACGTATCAGACAATTCTTCCCCTTTTCCACATCCTCTTTCATACTATCATATATATATGTATGAACATATACATTATTTATGTATTTTATTTGATAGAATATTTAATAACGAATACGAGTTGACTTTTAGATTTTTTTTTGGCAGTTTTCAAGAAATTAAAAATAATTTTCAATATATTTTTTGAGTACAATTTATTTTTGATAAATTTTATTGTTCCCTTATTTCAATTTTTTTCTTATAAATATCTTTGTTTATAAACTACGTTTTTTTTTTGTAAGAGAGAACACCTGGGAAATTAATTTCCCCCTTTTTCTTAACAATGGAGAGATAATGTTGAAGGATATTGAATTATTTTTATCTTTAACTTCATAACTTGATCACATAATCGAATTCAAAAAAGCTCTTTGTACTGATCTAAAATTCAATAATACATAAATTAACATAACTTTTACGATACACCAATTCAAGAAAATTTCGTGTGCAAATTGTTGAATATATAGAAATTAACCTACACCAACTAAAATCTGTAAAAAAACAAAAACATAACAATAAAATAAATAAAATTTATGCTTGCATGTTTAATTATTGTATAACATCACTTGTATTAGAATATAATTATTTTGGTGAGGCTATTGACTCTTATATGTGAATTGAGGTCGTTTGTTCTATACACAATTATAATGATCAAATGTATAATTAAATTCTGTTCACGATGCAGTTGGGCATGTGGCATACAAATTTGTGACAATGTTTTGTAAAGTATTGGCATACTATCATAGCCACTAAACCGCCACAAACGATCATCCCGTGGTCTAATGCATATATGTATGGTCTACCTATGTACAAAGATTTATGTACAGGTATATGAGTACACGCATACAATACACGTGTAGATTACCTTGACCGTGTGTAAGCCCCTAGCGCTTTGAATATGTTGCGCGTGTGTGCATCAATGTAACAAGAAAGGGTTCATTGTACAGTGTCCTCTGGCATGTTCATTGGCTTGTTGTTTCCAACACTGTCATGACATAGCCTCAACATATTGTATAGATTTACTTCAATGTCTTTACAGTAAGAACATGAATGCTTTTTTATATCTTTATTTAAGTGCCCAAAGCACAGGAAATAAATTTATGAATTTGAAGGAAGAATTGAAGATTGAAAATAAAGTTTGAATATTTTTTAGTTATAAACAAGAAAATTTTTTTGGTCATTTTATTTCACTTCTGTTTGTTTCGAAAAGTTTGAATATAGAAAATGAATAACTCAACTTGTAATTGAAATTTAAGTTGTGGTAAGAAAAATTTTTTAATATCTGTGGAATTATTTTTAATTATTGAAGAATTTTGAGGCAAACTGGTATGATTGTTAGGTGTTTACTTCGTATGAATGAAGAATTTTTATAAGCTTTGTAAAAGATAATTTTAAAATTAATTGTTAATTAATAATATTTAAAATACTTTTTATATTTGTTTGAAAATTCTCAGAACGTGTAATAGATTTATCTATCACGCCGAGAATATATAAATAATGTCATTCAACATCAATAAAATTATTTATAATATATCATAAAACATAAATCATACTAACAGAAAAATATTTCATTAATTCAGTAAATCCAAAACATTTTTCTTAGCAATATCTGACATATTTCACTGTAAAATGACATTTTACAACAATCATTTCTCCTATTTGTTCTTATACAAATTCTAAATTTTAGTTCTGAAACAAATGTATCTCCCCAAAAAAAACTAAAAAGTAATATCAAATTTTTATTCCAACTTTCACCATAACATTTGCTTCGCTCTGAAAAATTCTATTACATATTCTTCGATAATGTAATTCCATTTCATTACATTCTTTTTTCTCCCCGTAAATATTTTTATATTTCTCAGTCACATTTACTCTTCATGATTTTCTTGTTTGCCACGGTAAAGAAGAAAGAAATTATGGGAAGAAAAGTGTAGGTCAGTATGACTCTCAGTTTGTATCTACATTATATGATGGCGCCGAGTCGTCGAAGTATTTTAAAAGCCATGTTGGCAACTGACATTTATCGAAGCATCGGCTGAGAAATACACGACTCATTGCCCATTTTTATTTATTTCTTTCCATTTTCCTTTTTCTTTCATTTATCTTTTTCTGTTTCTTTTATTTTTTTTCTTTACTTTACCATTGGCGACTAAAATCCTGAGACTCTAAATCTGGAATATATAATACCTACATCTGATATATTTATATTTATTTTTATATATACAGATAGACACCACAGGAATTTTAGTAGGATTAAACTTGTGTAGAATAGTACAAGAGAGACCCAAAGTTTCTGTATAAAAATGATAATGTGATGTTGTTTTTTGAACCGGTTTTCTATCTCTCTATTTTCGTTCCCATTTTTCGTTTTATATGTTTGTAGATATTCTTCTTCTCATTTATTTTATTTATTTTACAGACTGCCAAATACACAATGTGAATGACAATTTTACTTATAAATATACAAGTGAGATGAAAGATAACAAAAAAAACTGAAATAACTGAACAATTGGAATGAATTATGTGAGTGTAATAAAAGAATAAAAATATAATAATAAAATCAGGATAGGTTTTATATTTTTCTTGTTATTTTTCCTTTTTTTTTCATTCCACATGAAATCATTTACTTTATTGTCATTTCAGACACTAAACTTTCTCACGTGTGTAGGAGAATGTTACCCACTGATTTAGAATCCTATGGCGTTAATAACAAAAACAGGTTCCCACCTTTTCATTGTGATGATTTGAAATGTTGAAACAAGAAGAAAAAATTGAGAACAAGTTTTAATATTATTCGATGCATAATTCTATCGTTCCTCATTTCATTTTTATTAAATATATATTATATACCATAATTCTAATAAACAATAATTTAATTTAATTAAAAAAAAAGAGGATCAATAATTATAATTATGAATTAACAATGAAACTCATAATCAAACAAAGCATAAAATATTCTTAACTTTGTACGTCGTTAAAAGTAGAGTTTGATAAGTATCAAAATAATAAACAATAAATTCTTGTTTAAAACATGGCTACGATTTTCATCAAATGCCAACAGTAATACCATCAATAAAAACAATTGCACATGCACCCACAATTATATATTGTCAGCACCCCACGTTGACCTGTTCAATAATTTCCATTTTCTTACACAAAGATAAATGAGTGGTATAACGACTTTACTTCAAGGAAGAAATATTCTAGGGAAATTGATTTGTATTTCTTTATTATATCATTTAAGATTGCAATTCAACAATAATAATCTGTTAATATTTTTTTTGTTGCAAAGTTTAATTTCTTCCTACATTGAGTGATATCACAATAAATAGTTAAAGATATTAAATGATAGATTCCATCAAAACAATCTATGGCGGCAGCACCATCCAGAAGGTGAAAGTCCTGAATTGATGAAGAAGAAGGAAGAAGGGAAGGAGAGTGGTGGGTGCACATATAGAAGGGGGCAGGAGGGCGCGGCTTGTCCAGACGTTTTCTGTCCTGCCGACGACAATCATGTCGCCGAAGTTGATATTTCTTCTTGGGTGTATAGCGTTATTTGCTGGTGAGTGTTAAAAATACGACATAATATATTTACAATTATAAAATCTCCATTCCTTGATAGAAAAAAAAATTTAATTCATTTTTATCACTGTCAATAAGAACAGTGTGAAAATTTCAGTCATTTTTTAACATTCAAATCTTTACAATCGGCTTAAATAATTCTTTTGGCAATTACAAAATTTGTGGAAAAAATATCGAAAAATTAAAATGAATTTCTGCGAAGAAATTCATCTTCACATTCTGAATTATAATCAAATTTCTTCGGTAGTATAGTGGCAAGTATTTTTGCTTGTCGTATGGTGATTTAAATTTAGTTGAAGAAGAAAAAGAAAAAAAAAGAAAATAAATACAAGAAATAATAAATATTAAACTGCACATCCGGTAAACCTACTTTAGAGAACTGTTGTTGGGCTTTCCCCTACTGCAACTTGTTGCCCTGACATTTCGAAGACTTTCTACTTCAACAGTTCGCTGACCCTATAGAGCTCTGTATCTTTTATTATAAAACTCACTTGAGAATATATCCACTTATGTCACAAGAAAATAGAAATTAAAATATAAACTTTACACAGAATTTAAATTTATAACTAATAATATCAAATTTAAATTGTAAATAAATAAATAAATAAATAAATAAATAAAATACTATTATCATAGATAATATTTATTTAAGCTGTTAATAAACATTTAGTATCTTCCTAATTTGTTTTTCGTTTATTTAATAAATTCCAATAGTGACAACCAAAGCACAAGATGATGACAGTGATGGTGGAGATCCAAATGCAGAAGAGCTGTGTGACAACAGACCTGGTGACGAATATTTCCGGTTGAGCACAGACGGTGATTGTCGTGATGTTGTCAGGTAAGAATTTGAGACAAAAGGCGCATAAATTAATGTAAAAAATATATTTATTTCTGTATAAACAAAAAAAAATATCATAAATTTAAATGAAACGTGAGAAAATTATACAGCAGTATTGTAACGGTATAACTTGAAGTCGATTATGTAATGATGACTTTCCTTTTTCGATTCAATCACACTTTTATTTCTCATTATTATTGCATAAATATTCATATTTATATATTCATCAGTTTATTTTATAAGTTATATCAGAGGTAATTCGTGAATTGAAAAATAGTTTTGCATTTCGTTTCTTGTTCACGAAAGTAAATGTAAAAGAGATAGTTAAAAATCCTTGTAAACATTTTAATTTCAATTGAAATGTGGATGATGAAATAGCGAAGTTGAGATGGAAGAAGAAAAGTATGAAATAAAAAATATCAACGTGTGAATGTGTTTGATAAAAAAGGGGTATGAAATATTGAATACGAATGCATAAAATATAGGTGTGACAAAGCAACTGAAATTGGAGTTACTCGATTGGCAACAGTCAAGTGCCCAACTGGTTTAGCATTTGACATTGAACGTCAAACATGCGATTGGAAGACAAATGTGAAGAATTGCGATCAGCTTGAGAGTAAGAGTTTCAAGAAAAATAATATTATTATTTTGACATTTATCAAGACTCAATTCCGTGCGTATTTTTTATAATATGTTCAGGTGCACACGATCTGGACTGAAGCAAATAACGTGTCCCAGTGGATTGGCATTTGATTTGGACAAACAGACCTGCGACTGGAAGGGCAAGGTCACCAACTGTGACAAGCTCGAGAGTAAGTGACGCACGGGGAAGTTTTATGCGCCATGTGGATTCTTGTCAATGAATGGTTTTCAACCTTCAGGCATTTTTTTTTCTGTTTTGTTTATATATTTATTCTTATTTTTTTTTTCTCTTTTCTTCTTTCATTTTCATTTCACGTTTTATTTCAATGTGAAATGAAAGTAAAGAAGAAGACAAGGAGCGAAAAAAAATATTGAGAATTATAAACAACTTGAAAATATGCTCAAAGGCTTTTGACTGAGAATACCCAGGCCATAACAATCGTAGACTCGCGCCGTAGCACGCCAAAAAAAAAAATTAAATCGTCGCACATATTTTTATTTAGTTGTTGTATATGGGAGATATATTTATAGATACTGTAGCTATTTGTCTTGATGTTGAATCATTCAATTGAGGTCATAATAGAAAATGATATCATGAATGTAATTAAGGAATTTGATGTAAACAAGTTACCAGATATTTTCTCCCACATATAACGACAACTAACTCGCCTTGGCTGTTGTATGTAAATACGTTTTATTATCTTATTTCATTTATTTCTTATTTTCATTGTCGCTTTCTAATGACTAACAACTCAATTTTCACTTGTGGTCACGATCAATTATTGAGAGACGCTTTCACAATGTTTCTCAATTTTTAATTTCATTTTTCTCCTCACTTTTGATTTTTTTTTTCCATCTAATAATTCAGTAAATTTTTTTTTCTGCTCTGCTTCACTTATTTTCCAATTAAATTTTTTTTTCACTTCTTAATGCTTGTAATAAAAAACATTATTTGCATTAACAGTGATTCGATCAAAGTTTCATTTCCCACGAGCTTTCTTTCAGCTTTATCAACTTTATCTCAATTTTTTTTTCACGTTAATTAATTGTTTATGATGCAATTTCATATAACACAATTCACACAGTAATTTTTGTTCATCGCATTCAATGTCTCTGTCGTCATTCAAGTCACATTTTTTTTAATAATAAAAAAAAATATTCTTCAATACTCGCACACGACTCGAGTCAAAAGAAAAAAAAAATAAAAATGAAAAAAGAATAAATAATGAAACAGAATAAAACAAAAATCACACTCTTTATCATTGCTCGCTATTCTTTTTTTTTCTTGCTCTGTGTTTTGCACTTTCTGTTTTTTTTTATCATTTGCGTGGCATAAATCAACAACAAAAAAATACAAAAAATAGTATCTAAAACCAAAAGCCACATTACTTCAAGCAAAATTAAATAATACTTCATTCAACTTTGCTACACATGAAAATATGAGCGTGAGAGAGAAGAGAAACAATTCGTCAGGTATCAAACTTTACCTTTAATTGCACACTCTTTCTCTCTCCCTATTGAAGCGCGTGCATCGTGCGAGCCAACGAAAGTACCCAGAAAAAAAAGCGCGTCACAACTCATAGAAAATTTCTATTTTGACCAATATAAACATAATATTTTCTTTCATTCTATTATTTATAAATATCAAACTTTAATCTTGCACACATAATGTGGAAGTATAGACAACAGACATAACAGTATTCACATTTAAAAAAATTGTACAGAACATTGAGTAGTATGAACCAATATGTAAAAAGGTAAAATTGGGCCAAAAGCGTATGGAGTCGGGTCTGGATAAATTTCAAAAAAATAAATTAATGATTCCAACAAATGAAATTGAAACACATAAAACTAATTTATATATTGCTGACTATTCACAGAGCCACGTAAAGTTCTTCCAATACTCAAGACTGATGAACCGGTTTGTCCTGATGGAAAATTGTCATGTGGCAACGGTGAATGTGTTGATAAAGAACTATTTTGCAATGGCAAACCCGACTGCAAAGATGAGTCTGATGAAAATGCATGCAGTAAGTAATGGCCACCAGAACAAGAAGAAATAAAAAAACATCAATCAATTAAAATTAGATCATACAAAAGTAAATAATAAAAATTCATTAATTTACAGCGGTTGAAACTGATCCAAATCGCGCACCAGATTGTGATCCCACCCAATGTATTCTACCAGATTGTTTCTGTTCTGCTGATGGTACACGAATCCCTGGAAATCTAGAAGTAACTCAAGTGCCACAAATGATAACCATCACATTCAATGGTGCTGTTAACATTGACAATATCGATTTGTACGAAGAAGTCTTTAATAATCAACGACAAAATCCAAATGGCTGTACAATTCGTGGTACATTCTTTGTTTCACACAAATATACAAATTATTCAGCTGTCCAAGATCTTCATAGAAAAGGCCATGAAATTTCCGTATTCTCATTGACACACAAAGATGATCCACAATATTGGACATTAGGATCATATGATGATTGGTTAGCAGAAATGGCAGGTGCAAGATTGATCATTGAACGTTTTGCAAATATCACTGATGGTTCAATTATTGGTGTACGTGCACCATATCTGCGTGTTGGTGGTAATAAACAATTTGAAATGATGGCTGATCAATTTTTCGTTTATGATTCATCAATAACTGCATCACTTGGTCGTGTACCAATATGGCCATACACATTGTACTTCAGAATGCCACACAAATGTAATGGTAACAGTGGTAATTGTCCATCACGATCACATCCAGTATGGGAAATGGTTATGAATGAACTTGATCGTCGTGACGATCCAACATTTGATGAATCATTGCCAGGTTGTCATATGGTTGATTCATGTTCCAACGTACAAACTGGTGAACAATTCGGAAGACTATTGAGACACAATTTCAATCGCCATTACAATACCAACAGAGCACCATTGGGTCTTCATTTCCATGCATCATGGTTGAAGAGCAAGAAAGAATATAAAGAAGAACTTATTAAATTCATTGAAGATGTCGTGACGAAACAGGATGTCTACTTTGTTACTATGATGCAGGTCAGTATATTTGAGATCTGGATGAACAGAGTTTAACTTATTTATATTGAGAAGAAAAACTCATGACTTAAATTCATTCAATATCCAATTTTGAGAGAGTAAAGCTGCAGATTAGTAGTAGCTATTTGTTATAATTGAAATGAGATTAACCAGTTAATCAATCCAATCGATTATCCGATAAATAACATGAGATAATCCTCATTGGCAATCTCATTTTATCATTGTGATTACCACTGTAAATCTTGGCTGTGACCAAGTTCTATTTTCAATCTACTGTAATAAAATAAGATTAGATAGCCTGAAAATTTTATGATAAACATGTACATGTGTTCCATTTTATTACAGGTAATTAGCTGGATGCAAACGCCAACTGAAGTTTCAGCACTTCGTGACTTCCAAGAGTGGAAAGATAAGTGTGATGAGAAAGGACAACCGTACTGTTCATTACCAAATGCATGTCCGTTAACAACACGCGAATTACCAGGCGAGACACTTCGTCTGTTCACTTGCATGGAGTGTCCCAATAATTATCCATGGCTTCTTGATCCAACTGGCGATGGTTTTAATGCAAATAAATAAACAGAAATTGAGTAATGATGCAGATGAGGGAGTAAATAATGGAAAGAACTGTTGGGTTCACTAAATTATATATCGCCTGATGAATTTTCCATTCAATATTTTTTGTGTGTTATTGGAAAATTCTAGGAAGACACGTGAGCGATAAAATCTTAGAGACTTTTTTCACCTGTAAATATCCACCGAAATATAATAAAACAACATCTACGATAACAACAAATATCAATTGAAATTATACGAACAATTCGTTAATTGTACGAGAATGAATACACACGAGATAATAATTATTATCGCTTGAGTACAAAAGAGAATGACGGAGTCAGTTTGATTGTGCGAGAGGAATTGATCATTTTGTTTAATTTTTGTTTGAGTTTATAATTATTTTTTTGTGTGTTTGAGATTAATAAATGAAGAAAATTATATTAAGTGTTTGTCATGGTCAATTTTTTACATAAATATTATTGAGGAACAAATTTTTTGCAAGTATTTGTAGTAAGATATGATAAAACAGAAGAAAGAAATGAGAATTGAAGATCACTGTTTGATGGTTCTGATTTTATCTATCAGGAATTGTCCAATTTGAAGCCCCATATTTGAAAGTTTTATTTTCTGACGCGTCATTTAATGTATGAAGATGAAAGAAAAATGCATGGAATATTCCTTTCCATTTCCGACCTCGATTCTCAATTTCTTGTCGTCGTTTGGTATAGCACATAATAAAAACCGGTTCATTTTTTATTATTTCTTCTTGGGCTCTGCTGATACTCTCACAATCTTCAGCGATATATCGACTTCGACTATGAATTCCGGTTAGGAAAAAGACTGGTAGAGTTTTTCATCACTTTCACGTTCATTTTGCAGCATGCCACATGAAAGAAGGAATATTTTGTTTGCTTTTAACAGTCCTAGAGTAAGATATGAAGTCCACGTGTGGAATTTTACACTATCAAAGGAGATAAGACGACTTTTGAATTCAATTTGAACTCTTGATTGAACTATAATTTATAAATGAGATATACCAAAGTTTGTTTGAACAATTACTATTTTCAGTTAATATTAGAAACATAATCTTTTGTTTAAATTTCTGAATTATGAATTTCTTATTCAGAATATTAATCTAAATGACAACAGATTTGAACAATGCAAGACCACAGAATCAACATTTGACGAATGAATATATTCGTTACTTACAAACCTTTTGAACATTGCTTGAATTTTCACAGATTATATTGGCAAAATTCTGATCTGCTTTTATCAATCGTTGACTAATCCAAATCAAAATTTTTTAAACAAAACTATCAATGAAATGTCTGCTGAACTGACATGACATTTGACAAAATTGGCTATCCTACATCTAACATATTCACACGTTTGTTTAGTTTAAAAAAAGCAGAACCGAAAAGCAGTTGAATAACAATCATAAATAAATATGAACGTATATTTGTGTGTGTATATTTGAATAGTTACTTATAGAAAACTGTATTCAAAATCCATTTGTTCATTAATTACTTCATATACATCGACAAATTTTCTTGCATACCACATGGAGTGGTAAATATCATTCAATGCATACTCGTGCGCAAATGTTTCAGAAATAATTCCCTAATGTTTTAATAATAACCGTCGCGATTATAACATTGGAGAAACATATTATTCTTATTTACTATATTGATATACTACATTCAGAATAAAATATGTTGGCAAGCAAAAAAGACAATGCAGGAACAAATGAAGCGGAGCAAAGGTAAAATAATAATTTTCCGCCAGAAGAAATTCCAGTCAAAGATTCTAAATTAATCGATGAATTCCCGAGCCACTTGTTCCTCACGCTACATTTTTAACCATTCTCATCTGTTCTCCAAAATGTACGCGCAAAAAAATTCATATATACATGTCCACAGGTAACTGAATTATTCACTAACAATTCATCTAAATTTTTTCATAATCGAGCTAATTGTATTAATTCTACTCTGTGTAATTAATTCTTCCTTCTCGAACAATCAAAATTATCCCCTGATATTAATCACCAAAATTATTATTCATAAATTTGTCTCGTTTCTCATCTAATTCTTCATTATTTTGTTCCACACGGCAATTGAATAAATTAAATAACCCCATCGACCATACTCTTAACAGATTAATTCCGTTTGTTCAGTTTGTTTTTGTTATATTTTTATTAATAATAAATATTGACAAGAACAATTTCACACAACAGAATCAAGTTATGACGATTAAGAATCAAACTACGTGCTTTGTTGAGGGAAAATTGGGAGAAACAAAATAGAATTACCTCATCAGAACACGAAAAAAAAAATTCATTCCAATTAGTCGAAATAATTTTGAATAGGAAAATTATATACGTATAACTTTCGGGATTGAACATTTAGCCGAATGACAAAAGCTATGTCGCAAGAATGAACGAAAAAAAAATTATAGTTGCATGGATCCTCGAATAGACTTAAATATATAAATATATAGACTTCAATATCATTTCCGAATGATAATCACATCATTCTCCTCATACTCCATTTCCATCAGCGTGCGTCTAACAATATCACTTAATCCCTTCTATGTCTCAGAAAGCAAAAGGAAAACAGGAGCGAAGCAAAAATCATTAACTAACTTCTCTTCTTGCTGTACACATAATTCCTAATATTTGTATGTTCGAGTGTTGCGTTAAGTATTTAATTGTGAATGAAACTTCATTTGGATTATTCAGCAACAAAAAATATTAAATTTATGTATACAAACACACGTAAACACATATCCGATAGCAATTTCTAATAATATCATTGTGCACGACACATTTTATGCTATAAATTGCCTGTTCCTTCTGTATCTGTATACAGAGATTGAGAGATCGATTAAAATTATCTACAATCGGCCATTAATATTTTTAAAGTAGACCGCATATTTATTTTTCCTTTCTTCTTCTACCTGATTCATATTTCTTTCTATTTTATTTCAATCAACAAAATAAATCCTAAAATTGTTTGCGCGTGCATCAACTATTTTTATCGAGTTAAATAATTCGGGTCATATACCCATGTAACTGCAAAAAATGAAGGCACCGCAGATACTTAGAATTATCAATAGAATTACCAACCAGAATGGCAGTGTATCTGAAAGGAAAATAAAAAGAGATTTGTTAATCATTGATAATGATCTTTAGGTAATAAAACGTAGAGAAATTAACAATATGCAGTTCATTTCTTCATTTCATAATATTTTCCATCACCTGGTAATAAAAACATTGCAAGACTTTTTATCGAAGGGAAAAATTGAGTGTCGTTTCAAAAGCCACAATCATTCAATTAGTAAAAGTTTCATTCTCTTAATGAACTCTATGCACGTAGCTAAAGTGCATATCAAATTTGTTATCGTTCTATGTCTGATATGGATTACGTAATGCAGGAATTGAAATAGCGATAAAAATGAATTTTGATTTCGCTCTGCTCTCAACTTGATTCGTAACAAGAACAAGTGATTCATCAATTCTTTTATGACTAGAGATGTAATTGCAAGAATATTTTGTCAGTACGTTGATTACTTTAATTAATTTACCAATGCGATGGAAAATATACTTCAAGTCTTAACATTTGCTGAGAATAATTGTAATTTAATTCTACTTACGTCTGAATGGAATGCTGTGTATACAAATTTTGTTATCAACTGATATACTGACGACAGCAGCTTCTGAATTACTCGTAATCGCTGGTCCATTCAGTTGAATTGGTAGAAATTCCAGACCAGTCACAAACATACTGTGAGCTCCAGGTACATGCAATACCCTTTGTAAACTGAATGCAATAAATATATCAACAGACCCAGCAAACATTGTACCAACAGCGACAAATTTTCCATCATCTGAAACAGCCATTGCTGATAATGTTTCTTTGAATGATGCTGATTTAATAATTGTTCCTTGTTCAACGTCCCACAATTGTAAAAAACTTGGATTCTTCGATATCGTTGCGTTTGATAGTGTAAACAATTGATCTTTCGTCTTTTTCTCATCAGGTATACGAAATCTTAAACGTTTGTACATATATTTAGCATTGCCAGGTGAATCCCATGACAATTCACTGCTTTTAGTTCCACCTGTTACATTCCAAATAATTGCTCGTCCGTCTTTAGATATTGTTGCGACTAAATCTCCGTTCGAATTGAAGTCAATATCATCAATTTCTTTCGTATGTGACTTTAGATCGTGCAATCGTTCTAAATGTGGAAATTTCCATAGTCTTATAATACCATCTAATCCACCAGTTGCCATGACTTTTCCATTTGGACTTATTCTTACTATTCGCTGAAGTGGTTCCGACTCGCTAGAAACAGATATGGATAGCTTGATATTAAAATTAAAGGTATTCTAGTTAAAATGACAGAATAAATCTTGACCATCTCGCCTTTGACCGATCTTATATCGAATAAATAAATTTCTACAGAAAAATTACAACTTACGTAAAATCGGTTTGTATACTAATTGTCGGTTGGAGAATGAATTGAAACTTTTTACATTTAAAGTTGCTATTAGTGTCTTGGTTCAATGTTTCAATTTTTTCATCACTTCGTTCACTTTTCCTTCGCTGTCGTAGATGTTCTTCTGATCCAGCATTACTATTACCACCACCAACAGTTGTACTCTTCTGTAATTCACCATTTTCCAATGTAACTATCGTAGATTTCACATTGTACAATTGACAATGACTCTCTTGACCAGCTACAAGCCAAGTTCTTTTGCCATCATAGTAGGATGCACAATTCATAACAACACTCGCATCTGTTTTATGTCCAGTGACTCTTTCAGCAATAAAATTCCAGCCATCGTGTGACAATTCAAATATTTCCTAATGATAAAGAAAACGAATGAATAAATATATCAGCAAAGAATCACATGAATGAATAATTGAATAAGCAAATAAGTAAATGAATTCATGAAAATTCCAGAATTAGAAAGCGAATTCACATCCATCTAAAATAATCCCAACGAAATGGGTGGCAAAAATGAATTAACAAATAAACAAATGGGGTCATCAATGAATAATTATCATAAATAAGTGAATAAATCAATAAAAAAAGTGTCGAACAAGGAGCTAAACAAAAGAACAGAAAAGTCCAAACAATAAATAAAACGTAAAATGTTCAAGGTTATGTTTAACAAATAAATAAAATTTGCTTACAAATCCATTAGAAACTCCAGTTTTAGCTGATCCACCACCGCCACCAACGAGTATGTGTCTGCTGTCCAACATCTGAATGGTATAAAGTGGAAAGTTAACCCTCGCCAATAGTCCACCTTTATTTCTTCTCGGTGGCATCTTCTCTTTTTCATGTAATTAAATTTATAATTTAACACCACATTCACCCACTACTTTTGAACAATTGATTATTCTTTTGTATTATTGTTATTCTAACTAATCTAAAATATTTATTCGTGGAGAAATATCAATGTGACTGAAGTTCCACGTTTCACACTGGCGCCCCATTATTGAATAATAATAATATTTACGCACAGATAACTCAAATGATAAGTTAGATTTGATGTATAAATGTGAATTTGATTGGTGGAAGTGAAGAACTATGTGAAATATATCTTTATATATATATTTATGTAAATTTGAAAAGAAACTGCAATACCAATTGTGGTGGAAACAATTTCTACATTATCGATTGAAAAAAATTGACGATTGTTGAAGATGGTATTTATCTTTTGTTGAAAAATTTTCTACAGTTTTATCAAGAGTTGATGTTTAGCACAGATTTCTGTAGAATTTTTATTATTTTAGAGCTGTTTGAATATTTATTTCTATGCTGAAAGTTATTTTTGAGAATAAATTATTTTAGAATGCATTTTAAGAAACAATAATAGAATTCATGAAGGAAGTTTGAATTGAATATCACTTTTATTAGATCCATTCACTGTGGTAATAATTAATTAATTAATCAATAACCAAAATAATTCTTTACCGTTTGTAAAAATGCAATAAAATCTGTTATTAAAATGTGGTATTTTTCGTTTATTGCAGTAAACATGATACCCCTGGCTTGATACACTGAAGTATTCCATCATGGGACTTTAGACTCTGGAACAATGATAGAAAAGAGATTGAAAAGATGTTGGAGGCTTTCATTGATTTACCATACGCAGCCTTGATCAACTACGTTTTATAAAATTAATATATACTCAGATATGTAGTGAGGATTGTCGAATTTGCATTTAATTTGAGACCACAATGATTTCAATTTTTGTAAACCTCCATTTCACTATTGAACGAATTTCATCAATTATTTTTTTCTTATTATATCTATGAAGTAAACGAATTTCATTGAATTGCTTATCAGTGTTGATGATCATACCCCTCTTTTTAAATCGTAATCGTTCTTCATTTCTTACAAAAATTTTTTATTATCAGTTCTTTACATCTACATTGGATTCATCGATTTTTTCCGTCTTTTTTTTTTCTGTTGAAGGTACATTTTAGCTTAATTCAACGACAGTATAATATTCAACATCAAACTATATATGTGGCAAGAATATTCAAACACACAAATCCATATCCTTGAATTTCATCTCATAATTTTCATTCATTTCATTTTTTTTAATATAATTATTATTGTTCATTATTTTTTGTGGCGTTTTTGTTTTTTTTATTAATTTTTCTTCATTTTTCACATCGTCAGTCAATTTTTATTGTGTTTTGGTTTTTTTCTTGCTTACAAAATATTTATTTTAATATTTTCTTTTTGTTCTGCAAAATTACACTTCTCATGTTTTTATTTTCCTTCTAGATATATATATATATATATATATATATCTTCTAATATTCTATAGAGTTAACCAATGTTTTGCAATTGCACCGAATTGCAAAGATATTTGTGCAAACATTCAATTGTGTGAAGACAATATGAACTGTTATTTATATATAGAAATGAATGAAGAAAAAAGACAAGAATACCACAATTGAAATGATAATATGAAACGATGGAGAAATATTCAGAATATTTAATTGTATTTTGCATAGTCGTATGAGTATTGTCCTTGGTCCATCGCTACAGATAATGAAGAGATTTATTTTCTATCTCTTCCAAACTCTTTCTCAAACTATTGTCGAAAAGTCAACAAACTAATGACACAACACATCACCACATCATTCTTTACATTATCAACTATAATTTATATTGAAAATCATGTGCAATACTAATTGGTAATAGTAATTTTCAATCAATACAATACAATATAACATGAGTGATGCATTCTTACTCCGATTAATAAACGATAAATAAAACAGCCTTTAATTTATTTTTATTTACTAATTTCCTTCTATCCTTCTTCCTTTTTGTTCATTCATTTAATACTTGAGACAATTGAGATAGAACATCATGGTGGTTAGCTTAAAAATTGGCTTTTTCCTCAAATCTATCTTTCGAATAGTGTAAAATAGAAAAGAGGATAAGGAAGTAAAAGTTTCGTCATTATATGTAGGATACTTTTACAATGTTGATATGGCGCATTTTCAATAAAAATCTAATCAAAATCTGATCACCACAATGAATAGATTTCTAATTTCGAATAAAACAATAATTCATCACTAATTTCGACAATAACCAATATAATGCCCCATCAAAAATACACTCAGGAGCAACAGCCCTAAAATTATTCAACAAAGAATTGATCAATCACAAAATTCCACCGTGATGTTTCCTCAGATAAAAACCACATATCTACATCATCTAATTTCAAACATTAATCGGGCAAATTCCATCATCAGATTTTAGTTGCTGTTCAACATTTTGCCAATCATCATCAACATCATTTGAATTACTGTTAATTTTTGTTTGACAACATTGATGCTGCTCATTATTCCTTCTAATAGGAGTTTTTTCTCGCGCCAATTCTACATTATCTGTAATTGCTGATGCATTCAATGATAATGATGTGTTCCTATCATTATCTCCATCATTATTAATTACACGATAATCACGTGTGGATAAATCTACATCAGTAGTGTCACATGAATAAAACGGATAACCTGATGGTGCTACTTCTCTAAAGTCATTGGCTTTACCACCATAATGACCATAACGTGCACTTTGCTGTATTATTTCATATTGTGCATCTGGTGCAAGAAATGTATTGCTAGAATTGATAGTTTCATCACCATTACTATAACTACATTCGTTTGCTAAGTCAATGGAAGTTTCTTGATGTGGTGATGATTGAGTTTGTGGTGGTAATGGTAATGGCAAACGTGATCTTTTTGATAATCGTTGTTTGTTCAATCGTGAACTAACATAATCTTGCTGTTGATGTTGTTGAATTTCATCAGTCGTTGGTGATAATTCTTTATCCACTGTTAATTCATATAAACTGCTTTCAGGTCCACAGCATGATGATACATCACCGAAATAAAGTTCACTCTCGGATTGTTTATTCGCGGCCATTTGATGATTCGTTTCCTTTTGGAAGGCATCGTTTTCAACACCCCTCAAAGCTCGTCTTGATCTTCTGCTACTTTTCATTGTTGTCGTTTCGTGTCCAATGGTGACAGAGTTGTTGCAATCTGGATCTATATTGTTTGATATTTCCTCAGTGTTTTCATAATTGTCAGAACTGGGGCAATGTTGCATCACTCGCTGGCCATGATGATCTGTACAAAAAGATTGAATTATAATCAGGAATTAATTTTATTATTGTAGAGAGGTGAAACTATGAGTTATAAAGTTTTAGTCTTGAAAAATCGCGTAACGTTCAATCTTTCTGTTGATAGATGCAACAGTTCACTTTTCCTTTCATTCAGCAATGGGGAAAGAGTAGCCTTATCAATAGTACTAAAACTAATTGAAACTGAAGAGGAGAAACCAGGAAATCAGAATGTTCAATTACGAAAACCAAATCGGCTTTTCAATGATGCAACTTTTATTTAGCATCATCCATCTCATCCATATAAAACCCATCATCGGCAATATAACATTCACGTTTACTCAACATTCAATTTTCTTGATTGCTCTTGAATAACCCAAATTGGATCGTGGAATCACCAATGAAAAAAAACACTACCATACAGGTCCACTCTAAAAATTACTTTCGGACCTCGCGTAAGTTGATTGAAGCACTATATTCCACTTGATATGGAAACTCATCAAAAATACCATTTTCCAATAATTAAAAACAAAAATCAACGAGTTTAATTTAGTCCAAAGCAAAAAGCAGATCCCCTTGAGAGAATTTCAAATAAAATCAAACTCACCTTCAGCATCATAATTATCGATTGTTCTTTTAACATTGACAATTCGTGAAGGTGGTGGTGGTGGTTGCGATGGTGAAGCAGAAGCTGCAGGTGTTGATGATGTAGTTGAACATGCCGATGATGAAACTTTAGGTTCAACAATTTGCGGACGTCGTGCTGGACTATTGGGATCGCTGTACGGTGGTGGTGGTCCCCAGAGTGGTACAGGAGTTTCTAATACGCTGTACGATGCATTGCTTGGTGTGTATGTAACACTTTGTGAATTAAGGACTGAATAAGGAGTATTGGATTGGTGGTTTTCAATAAGCCCATAATGTGTTGATATTGTTGTTGTATTTTCGCGCGTTGGATCACTCACATCAGTTGCGTGTCTCATAGATTGTGCATGAAAGCCATAATTAGAATCGGGAGTCGGTGCTGGACCACGTGAACGCGACCAAGGTAAACGCCATCTTCTATTCGAGGAAACAGGACGGTTGAAACGTTAGAGATATCATTTTAGTAGAGTGTCAATAATGAATAATGGATAAGAATTGATTTTAAATTTCATAACGAGAGTTGAAAGCAGAAAATTAATGATTACAGTTAGCCAGTGAGATAAGTAATTAGTTTGGTCAATGAGGAATTACCTGGATGGTGCTAAGTCAGGATTTGGAGTGTACAAATTCCCTGGGGTTTGTGCCCACCAGGGATTAACACCTCCGCAATCATTGCAACAGCCACAGGAACCCGGTTGTGTACCACTCACGGGAGCGCCACCTCCATGTCCGTATAATGATCGACATCTAGAATTTTATTACACAAATTTTGTCTTTCTGAATAATTGTTCGATAGTTCTTTTCTCATGATTTATCACGAACAGTTGTTGAAGACGGTGGAACTAATAACTGAATAGAGATTAGTTTATGGTTTCTTTTGTTCAGTTGATTTCTGTAGGGAATGGGGATCGATGATGTACTGATGTAGATGAATAATGATTCTTTTTCTATCTCTCTTATTGATTATCATTGCGATAACAACAAATCACTTAGAGTTTGCGATGGATTCTTCAATGAATTGATTGAAGGATTGATTATGTGTCAGGTTGGTTCATTCATCGTTAATTCAATTCATTTAAATGGGAATGGAATGAATTTGCAACGTAAATTGATTTGGTATGAAAAAAAAAATAGAAGACAAATTGAATGACGAATATGCATCAATTGAATTGTTTGTCCTAGAAATAATGATTGGCATTTGCAGTTTGAGCTCATAATCTCAGCAGCAAAGCTTTCATTACAGAGCAATGGGAAATGAGCTTGTAATCTTTGTACATTATTTTTCAATAAACTGATTGATTTTATAAACAAATATTCATGGAAAACAATTAGCAGTAATTTTAAATATCAATAGAAATGTAATTTCTCCAAAGTTTCAAATTTATTTTTAGCTAGTTCAAAATGTCTTCATCTCAATCCTAAAAAATTCTCCTTTTCAACACTTTAAATATAAAGATTATTCAAACTTTCTTCCCAATTTCAAAAGCCAATGACAAACAACAGAAATATTGAAAACAAAGCGAAATGAAAATCCTTATGAACAAATAACTGTTCAACAATTGATGTGGTAATTTCTTTCCTCTACTTATGAGTAGAAAAAAACATATAAATATAAATAATAAAAGTAAGAAGAAAAAAAAACAATGCCCACCTCAATTCCAATTGTTCCCAATACATTTTCTTCTTCTCGTGACTCAACAATTGATAAACAAGCATACACGAGAATATACATGCGAGAATGCCAGCAACGGATACGCCAAATAGTGCACGAAGGCAGGCATAAAGGGCACCATGTACTGCTTCACAATGTGCCATACCTTCAAACTGTATAGATGGATCACCACTGTGTCCTTGAGGTGTACCATAACAAGTGCATGACCTGACAACATGAAAATAATTATAGGTCAATTAAATTATTTATAACTTTCCTTCATCCTGTCCATGTGTTTTTGCGTGTAGAACTGTGTCCCGTTCAAGCTTCAATAGACGTTCGTTAATTATACTGGGGGATCATAAAGAGGATAAAACAGATAAGTGTCCTAACGGGAAATGCCATGTTGAGCTTCAAGCGGAAAAATTGTCGTACTTTTTTATTGCAGGATTTCCTTTTTTTTTTTCTTCTTTTTTTTTTCCTTTTTTAGAAACACTCTACTATGTCGTTAAAGTCACATTTATGTTTACCAAAGGCATACTCAATCCCTCATGTAGACCCTTGTTCATTACGCTCTATTGATGATCTTTTTATACACAATTTTCAATAATTACCTTGCCCTCGCTGTATAAACGCACTCGCGAAGACCTTGTAGCCTCGACATATGAACGACTGTTGTTGTCACTGTCACAAGGACACATACTAATGCACATACTACTCCAACTGATCCGCAAACTTTCATCTGGACAAATAGGAAATTGGAATTAATTTTGTTTGGGTTTTTTGTTGATATTAAATTTGAGTTGAATTGAAATTTGCCACAGGAAAAATCTACATTAATGTTAAACAACTCAATAAAATTATCTCAAACGCGACAGTATAAATAGAAAAATGTGGACTCAATCAGTTTAAGTTTGGATTTAATTAGAATTCCATCTCAAATAACAATGAAGAATATTCACAAAACTAATCACAACTCATTCAATATTGTTAACTATTACATTTACACTTTGATATTTGATGTAGTTATTTTATAGAGAATTTAATTTACTTCATTGTAACATCTACCAACATTTTGTCACTTTGATGATAATCAAACATTATATTAGAACCATATTCATCCAATGTCTCAATAAAAAAATATTTCCTGTAGCTCTATCACTCCAAAATCAACAATTCAACAAATGCTGTTGAATTCTTACCAAAAGTCCATATCTGTTCTTTCTCCTCGACAATAGTACGGTGAACAATCCCATCAGTATCAACTAAAAGCAAAAAGGTGAAAGAATTAATAAAACTAAAAAATAAAATAAGAGTTTGTCATTCAACATGAGAGAAAAAAATTAGAAGACATGAAGTAAAATTGAATTATCTTGAACTTCATTTTCATTCAATTCATTTACCATTATTCCTGGTATGTAAGATGGTACGGTTTCAAATAAAGCAAGACTTGCTGTGTGGGCAGATAGTACAGAATGAACAGCAAGAAATAAAGTACCAACAACACCACTTAAACCCCCACAGAGACAGCATAACACGACATATTTTTTGCAACAAACACCATCACTATTGTCAGCACCTGAAAAACAACAATAGAAATATACGATTTAATAAATAGGAATCATTAGTCACGTGCTGGGACAGTGTGTACAAATATCTGGTGGAATAAAGTACATCCTGCTCAGTTACCGAACAAAACAATAACAATAAAAAAAAAAGGAAGAAAAAAATTATGGAAAAAAAATACGAATAAAAGGAACAAATAGTCAGCAACATTTTAACTTTGCTTCAGTAGTTACAGAATGGATATCTATGAATACAACGGATTAGATCAAAGCCCACCTGTTGTGAAACTGCAGGAACATTCGATGCAAAGAAAAGAAAAAAGAAAAATGACCTGACCCGATCTCTTTTACCTCGTCTTTATTCCATATCTTCACAATTTATTTTTCTATTTCTCTCCGTTTTCCTATTTTTTTCTACCTGATAATTTTCTTCAGATTTATTTCAAGAATGAGTAGCAAAAGACGGAAATATTTATTGACAATGAAGAAAATAAGTGAAGAATCAGAAGAGATTGTGAAGAAAAAAATTCTCACGCACATGAGAATGTGCAAAGGAGATAATAGAAAGGTTCCTAGTGGTGATAAATTCACACAGGTAGTTCGATGGTTTGTTACGAAATTTCGTGCACCTGCTGTATGGGGTTGGGAAAAAATTTTTAATTCAGAATGGAATGTCCAAAATATTTTCGGATAGATATAAAATAGTAATCAATACTAAGAAACTTTCCAATCAATTTCAACTAATTGATTCAATAAAATTCAATTTCAAACAACAAATTCAACAATCTTTCTGTTATCAACATACAACAGCAATAAAATATTTAACCTCAGGCATTATCAGATGATATGGAGAAGACAATTCAAAAAAGTATTAATTATTTAAAATTTTCACTTCTACTCTCTGTTTCCAAATGAAATAAAATCTATCAATCCAAAAAGAAAAACCTCATCATTATCATTGTCGATATCTTAAACTAATCAATGACATACCACATGGATGACGATAACCATTTCTCATAAAATGATTATAATTAGCATTGCGTGGTAAATGTGAATGTGCAGCCATGGCGAATGGATATCCAATTGAACCATCCATGGGTGCATCAGGCCCCAAACGACAACGTACAATTTGCAATACCGGATATCCGTCCATTACTTTCCAATCTGATGAATCTGATAACGGTACAGTTGAAGATATTGATAATTGGGATACTGATAAACCAGATCCCGATGCCAAATCATCAACTACATTCCTCGGATCATCACTTGATAAAATTGATAATGATTGCATCGTTGATTATGTTGATTTATTCTGATTAAATTGCAAATATATATTCCAACATAATTCACTGCCATGCTCTATAAATATTCTTTTTATTTATTTCAATCCAATTCCACATAAAATTCAAATAATAAAATCTGAATTAAATTCAATCGTGACATTTGCACGTGTTTGACAAAAGAAATTTTATGAACACAATGACAATATTTCTTGCACTTTACTGGCATATTTCTCCTATCAATATCATCAGAATGATTTTTTTTATCGTTGGATCACAATTTATCTATCTTCAATAATTACATTTTAATTTATTTGGATATTATAATGGCCATGAAATGTTTGCTGCAATAATTATTTGATACACAACACAAACGCACAGATCGTCATATTGTGATAGACTTGGTCATTTTCACTCTACATATTTTCTGTCCATCCGTATTTTTCAGATTTGCGCAGGCCTACGATTAACGTGCGGTCGATACGCAACACAAACGATTCGAGGGTGGATGGGGATGATGAGAGCGACATGAGCGACACCAGTAGTCTACATGGGGTAAGTTCTTATATAAAGGGGATGAAAATGATACGATCGTGTATTGGATATGCACGTAATAATGAGTGTACTTTTGAAATTGGGTGGTAGGAATTTGTAGATATCACGAGTGGGTAGAAGAGATTGTGATAATAATGACTGTTATGTCATTGTTATTAATCTTTGAATATTGTTGAAGAAGAAAAAAAAATGTCGATGGTAAACTAAATGCTTTGTTTAGTTTTCTTTTTCCAATTTTGTTGTTACATGACGCATTGAAAAAAAAATGTTATCGTTAACCGGATTATTAATAGCTTGGGGGATGTTTTTATCACTTTGAGTGCGATGTTGATATTTTTTTTGCGTTTAGGGTGATTCAGATCGATAAAAAAAAAAGGGGAATTTTCTACTGGTTGAGTGTTGATACTTTCTGGTTGTTGAGGAGTTAAACAAAAGAATTTGCGATGATTCTGATGCATTCTGAACATTCGAATCGAATCAGATATGTTGGAGATGATTCCAGGGTTTTATTTTAATAATGATCCAGTACAGAATGAGTTGAGCACTGATCATTCATATACATTCCTACCCTTTTTCATCCTACGAAAGGATAAGGACTTGAAATTTCTCTATACTGAAACTTGTTTGATTGATGGGAGAATTTTAAGAAATGGAATTTCTAGACTTTCATAAGTTAATACTTGAACTGAAAAGTCACTGTCAATTCCTTTTTTTCCTTTCTGTGATTATAAATTGTCTTCGGTAGAAGAAATAGAAATGCCATGAAAGAATGAAGTTGAATCTAAAGTTAAATTTAATATTGTATGTTATTCTTCCATTTAATTATTTTCTTGGACAATAAATAAAAGATCCTTTATCGGCAACAATAAGACATCAGGTGATATCACGAAGTGAGAAAAGATTGTTCAAAAGAGAAAACAGAGAATACTGAAATGGTGATGGTAAAGGGACAAGGGTGAAAACAAGGCAGCGAATGAGCTTGCAAAACCGTACACAGCAATCGATCCGACCACGTAAAAGCGCTGAACACGGTGAATTGGAAATTGGATTTTCCAGTGCGAGTCAACGTGATAACTACGAGATAAGAATTATTTCCAGGATTCTTTTCCTATCCTTTTTTATCTTTCTATTTCCTTTTTGCATTTCTCTTGCTACTTCTTTTTTCGAATTAATATCAGTAACTGCTTAAGAAGAAAGAGGTTTTAGTTAGAATGTTTAAATGATGATTGGATAATTTTCATAAAAGCACACTCACGAGAATTAAATGCTGATGTTTCATATCGTCTATTGGGCCTGGGTGGTGGTCTGGGTGGTAATGCTGGTGGTTGATGCATTCTCGAATTAATTGCTGGCATATTGACACCATCATTTTCACCATCTGGTAAACGTTTATCCTGATTGCCATATTGTTGATGCTGATGATAATGATGGTGATGATGGTGATGTGACTGTTGTGACTGCTGCTGCTGTTGCAATTGATCTTGTTGATTTTGTTGCTGTTGTTGCTGCTGCTGTTGCGATTGTTGTTGATGCAATTGAATTTGTTGCTGTTGTGGTAGACGATCGATGTGACATTGACATTTGCTCTTGGATGGTGCTGATGAAATTTGCTAGAAGTTTATGATTAATATTAAAGTGATTATTTGAAAAAAAGAAAACTATTTATCAAGTTGGAATCTTAAATGGGTAATGAACTATATGAAATGTGTGTTTCAAGAAATTTCGTTGGAGCATCTCTTGAAAGGATTTAGAAATGGCTTTTTGTTTTTTCTTTTCTCATCGATGGGAGTATAAGAATATGAAGATGATTTATTGATGATATGAATTCGCATTATTGACATTTTGAAAGATGATGTGATTGATCTTTCATACTTTATGATGTTAATAACCTTCGATATAGAGAAAAAGGTGTTGTGTGGTTGTTAGATGTGTTTGTGTGAATGTCTGAATGTTTGTTTATTTGTTCCTTCATATCTTTTTAATGAATCATCAAACCCCCAGGTATTCTTTTTTTTTTAACTAGAATGTTTTGTTGCGAAAGTTTTCAGATGTGTCTTATCACTCTAACACTTGAAAGAACTAAGTGATCAAATTCGTGATGGAGAGTCGGAGTTCATAGGTCATTCTCGTGATGAAATTGTGAATTTTTTTATTTTCATTTGTGAATGGAATGACTTGACATTATGAAACGTTTGAGAGGTTTCCCTTTGAGTTATTTCGGGACTGCGAGTTGCTCGAAATTTTGTGACTTCGCTGTATTCTTTGTTTAAATTCTGTTAGTCTCTAAGGATCAGCCAATTTTTTTCTGGAATTATCATGAATATTTCCATCGCTGGGACTATGTTCACATTAATATTTCGAGAATTAGATCTTTTTTCATAGCAGAAAACCGGATGGAATATCAGGAATAACCGAATTCAATGACCCTTTCTCTATGCTAATTCCATTTTTTTACATCAAAGGCGTTCATGAGAAGCGCTGATGATGTTGGAGGATTAATTATAGATGAAATAGTAACATCACATTCTGCGAGAAAATAAGGAACTTCATTGCTTCTACAAACAAAGAGAACTATCAAAATTGCGTTTCTATTCATCACTATTTTCGTGCTGCTAAATATACATGAAGACATGTCTACAAATTTCTGCAACTGATCCTCAACTACTCCGAATAAAATCTTGATCATCATTTTGAAATTATTCATTCAATGAAAAGTTATTGGATGCGAAAAATAGTATTCGAAATACCTTTGTGCTTATTTGTATCAAAAACAAATTGTACTATCAGTGTAAGGACAACGGCGTAAATTTCCAAATGAACCAAGTCAGAGATCAATCATCACACCAGAATAATTACAGCACATCAAACTATCAATTTCTTCCATCGATTCGCATCAATCATTTCTCATCAACATTTCAAAACCAACTCACTTTGAATCCAACAGATGAATTACAAATAAAACCAGAGTATCTATTCCGAATAGAGCGTTGCAATGATCAACAATGTAGAACGTCATCTGCTTTTCATTTCATAAATTAGCTAGGAATCATCCTAATATACTGGCTATTCAATAGAGTTTCTCTAATTAAACAGCAACTTACATATTCACTTTTCAATCAATATTAAACAACATTCAATCTCTTCCAAGCTCTGAAATATTCACAACTCACCCACTTCATTCTACTTAGAAATTGTTAATTATCCCAAACAATGCAATTACCTGTATAGTCTCAAACCCAATGAGAAGCGGACTTTTAGTTTCTCGTGCATGAACATTTTGTATGCGTTGAGAGTGATCTAGAGCGTATGATGGTTGTATCACATGATTATGCCGTGAAACATTCAAATGACGTTCTACTGGCATACAATTTTCAATTGTTGCATGATTATGTATAATAGGTGATGAAGTTGATGATTCACATGATATACCGCTACTAGCACGATGATGATAATTAGCAACAGTAACAATTGGAACAGATAATAAATTTGATGATTGCATTGTCGTAGAAGTGTTTGTTGTCGTTGTTGTTGCTGTAACCATCAATGAACACGTACCACTTATATCCTCACAACTGGATTCACGTTCACGATTGTTTGACAGTACTGAAGATGATGAACAATCATCATCACCACGAATACCAGAATCGCACATTGGTGAACATGATGACTGTTGTCCAATTTCATGATAACGATGACAAACATTACTCACATGTTGTTTATTAATTGGCGAATTTTGATTTGATATTTGCATATGGTTCATTGTACTTTGATACAAATTGGTATCATTATTAGTGTTAATATTACGATGACGATGCGATGAATGCTGACGATTTTTACGTAAATATCTAGATGATTGATGATCATCTGAGCTTGATGTTGGACTGGTTGATCTGTCATCAGTATGTCTACTTCTACCAACATGTCGCTGTTGATCATCAATTGTACAGTGGCGATAATTTATTCTATTGTCAAGAGCACCAATGTCTCCATCATTCACCAAATGCTGATGTTGATTTAGGTACGAGGTAGGATCACATGGTAACACACCACGTTGTTGCTGACAATGAGCATTATTCTGATGATTTTGTGAATAATGTAAACGTGACTTAGGTGAATCCATTGAATCAACACGGCCTCCAATATTTGTTTGTGCACCAATATCACCAAGATCCGAATGCACCAAACGTTCACTGCTGTAATTTGAATCAGTAGAAAATATGGGACTTTGATTGGTTCGTGTTCGTGATTGTCTTATCGAGCCAATAATTTGTTCCAATGGTGAATCACAAAGATTATGATGTAAATGATGTGATTCTTGTATTGCTGAATGATTAGCTCCAATTAAACTGCTGTCAGTGTTAATCTCTTCATCATGGTCCTGCTCATAATTATCCATTGATTTATTTGGCACACGAACATTTCTCGGTTGAACACCATCAGAATTACCACCGCCAACCGGCGATGAATCTCGTTGAGACATCACCGATTCATAAAATAAAAGATGAAAACCTGTTTTCCTCTTGGTGATTTGTTAAATATAAATACTTCTTAAATGGTGCTTAAATTAAATTAATTGTTTCGGTGTTTTTTTTAATTGACTTCGGATCATTGACCTAAACATTTAGTGTTGATTTAGTGATAGGCCAATAAATCGGCCTGAAATATTTTTGAATTTCATTATCTTAATGGACTCAAGTCGACAAACTTCGACGGTGTGTTATCCTTAACTCTGTGAGAGAATTCAACGTTGCTAAGGTTCCCACGCGTCAACTTCTGTAGCATTGCTCTTCGAATTGTTGCGTGCATAAGACCTTGTACTTCACATCCTCTTTCACATCACTTTTTCTTTCACACACTCAAACAATATTCAATCATCGATATCAATTTCGAAATGAATTCAAACAAAAACAGACTTTTCTCTCGCTCTGGGGAATAACGATTTTCGATTGTCGTTACCAATTCAAACCGATTCGGTTCAATCTCGTTAGTAACAAGAACTTTACTTAGCACAGAATCAACCGCATAAACCAACTAACCGATCGCGTAACCGACGAAGTCTGGCGTGTGTGTGCAAAGCTGGAGTGGTAGGAAAAACTACAGAGAAGAAGCGCTCCACTAAGCGGGGGATAAGGACTTGGAATGGAGCTTCGTGTGGAGTAAGAGAGCAGTCAGAGTGAATAACATAAAGTGAGAAAAGGCAAGAATGAAATAGTGGACGGCAGTGAAGGTGGAGGGTCAGGAGAGGAACTTAAACGAGCGCCTTTGCTCTGGCAAACGCTCATGCTTGGAATGTGCCTGGCTTCTCTCACCCCTCTTATTTTCCCACTCTAACGTCACGTACATGGGGCCCGTTCACATTGCGGACCGGCTCGTTGTTAATGGGGAGGGGCAGTGCCGCAATACAGAACCCGCGCGTTGAGGAGTCAGGTAAAGAGAGCCGATAGATTTCACGGTATTCTTCCTCGTCCTGTGCTTTGGGTCTTATGAGGTATTCATGTGGGCCCATTTTTCTATCAGTATGTTATGCCTACCCACACCACAGTGAGAACAATAGACGTGAATGGCGAGAACCTCCATGTGACGAAAATAGAATATATTCAATCTTGGTATGTAAGAATGTGTGAATTTTGTGCTGGAATTTTGGTTGCATTCCTATATTTTACTCCTCATTCACGAGACCTTTTTTTCAATAATTGGAAACGATATATTAACGGTTAATCGAAATGTACTAGTCGTTATCAAAGCTTTCTCATGATCAAGGCATCATGGGAATTATCAAGATTTGGAATTGAGAATGTAGTAAATAAAAAAATGGGACAATAAAGAAATGTTAAATTAATCGATAGTAAATATCAATTGATAGTTTTATCTGTGACATTAGCGCACGTCATAAACAGTCGGTGATCATTGACTTCTAATGATCTAAGTGATTATCCAATCGACCCCACGTTAACTATTATACGAAGTAAAATTATCTTCTCTCCGGAAGAATATTAATTGATGGATAAATTTTTTAGACAATTTAGATAGTTTAATAATCTTAAATAGATAAATACACATAGAGAAAAATGGGCAGTGAAATTTTATTTATAAGTTCAATTACTTCGTGCAGTCATTTGATTACAGTTAATAAATTTATAATCAAGTCCCACATCTACCCCACAATTTCGATTAATAATTGTGAATCATTCCTAACATCGAAAATATATTATCAATCAATATTAATATCGATAATGTCATTATCTACTCACAAATGTACTTGTCGGTAAGAAAAGTTACGTCACTTCCACACTCGGTAAATTTCTGCTGTAAAATGATAATACGACAGACTGTCTCAACTGAACAACCGTACGATGTCGCTAAATGTTCCTGACTTTATCATCCATGGGAGAAGACGGAAAAGAAAAAAAAAAAAGAAAGTTAACGGCGGTATTTTTTAATACTTAAATATCACGTATTCCATCAATAACAGATGGAATTCTCCTCATCGACCGAAAAATATCAGTTGTGCACATTTTTTATGAGCAATTGAAGGCAACGATGTTTTATCAAAAAGTCGCGGAGTCATGAGAGCGAAAATATGTTCGACTCGTCGGTCCAATTTGCTTTCTATGCTTCGTGTTTTATCCTTCTCTCTTACACTTGCATTCTCTTTGTCCTCCCTCTCTTTTTTTTCTCTTTCATTCGTTTCCTCCCAATCGCTCCGGACCATTAGCTCAACGGTGGTTACAATAGCGATTCGTCAAATCGGGATAAATGTAGTATCAATAACGTCGAGCAGCTGACGCCAACAACCGAGAATTGAGCATGAGAGAGGACCAATAGCACAGATTATACGTATATACATTAGTGAATCTCACTATTCAAATGTAATCGATGCACATTCGATGAACACAATACAATACCTCTTGTAGAAGAAAATAAACAAAAATGGGAAAGGATGATAACAATGACGATAGTAATAATGATAATAACTGAATAGAAACAGTTGTGAGAGGAAATTGAATGTTTGTTTCGTTTTATTTCACATATTGTTACAATATCTACAGATTCATTGTTGTTTAGCTGGGAGGAAAGGATGAATTGTGAAGTAATGTCAATTGAATTAGTTAATATTGTGGAATTATCATGGGATTAATCAAAATATTGAAAAAAAAACCAATTGGAAATAGTTTTTGGAGTAGAAAAATATGACGAAATGAAATTTAATCGGATTATTACAGAATTATCAATTGATGAATATTTGACGTGTTTTTTGATGGACTCTACACGGTTTTCCAGTGGCTTTTTCTTTTCGTGGAAAACTCCGTGGGAAATAGGAAAAAAAAATAGAAATGGAAGAGAAAACGATAAATTAATAAATATTGATACTAAACCCTTTCATAATTAAAATTTACATCCCCAAAAATTTATTTGTTCAATGATATTTCTACAAAATTAAAAAAAAAACCACCCCTAAAACTCACATGTCCCTATCCAAAAATAATCCCAAAAATTAGAAATTCTCCATTACAATATTTCTCCCAATTCTACTGCACCCAATGCCACTCATGGGATATCCCTCAAAAATTATTTCCACCATAAAAAATCATATCCACAATCTCATTCATCATTCAACCATTTATATCATTCCATTCAAATAATTTTTATCCATCCCCCTCTGTACACCATCCCCTATAAATAAACACAATATTCCTCAAAATAAACAGAAAATGAAAAATCTCAAAAACTGAAAGAAAAAAAAATACGACAGAACGTAAAAACATATACATACAGTCATATATACATCAACATCCTCGATTGAATCGGTGAAAATCGTTGGACGCGTCCACGTCAGGCAGGATCTTTTACTCGACTGACCACCAGCAATTTATCATCGACAGGCGGTAGATTTTCTGTCGCACACAGAGATGAAATTCAATGTATACAAACAATATATCCATATATTTTACCAATACCAACCCCTTTAACGTATACACATGACTTTAACTCATACACATGAGGTAGAGTTCAGGTCCTATATCAATTTTCCTTGTGAGATGTTCGATATGGGGAATCGAAGGGGAGCTCGATCAGCCGATATTAATTTGTCGTATACTCTCTCTTCTACCCATTCCTTCACCCCCCACGTAAACTCTCCTCATGTAACCCTCTCCCTCTCAAGTTCATGTCTGCGGATAAATCCTCGAGGTCCCGGTTTCATTTACTATTTCTAGTCGGTTCCACCATTTTTTTTTCTTCTTTTTTATTTATTATTCTGTATTTATTGTCATTTATTTATTTATTTTTGCCCCTTATTTTTTTCTTGGATAAGAAAGACAGAGAGAATAAATGTGTGAGTAATGTAAGGTTCTTTCGGCTTTCGCATTTCGTACCAAAGCTTAAATAATAAATACGCGAGGCTTCTCCGGGCATACCCCGAGGGTGCCATTAGCGGGGCACGGGCGCCATCGTAGGGGTGTTGTGGAGCTCGTGTGGACTGTACAAGGTATTCCTCTCCTTCCCCCTTTATATTCACCCCTAACTTCTACACATTTACACGAAGAGACATGTACAATTCGGACCTTTGGTGCTATACATCCTTTCCAATTTTCTTTTTCTTTATTTGTATTTATTTTTTTTATTTTTTAAGGAGGTGAAACTTGAGGTGGTGCAAGGGGGATCTTAGCGCTGTTGTACGACAGGATGTTAGTGGAATACGCACAAAGTACTTGATTGTGTAATATGTAGTGGGAGAATTTAGAGGGGATGAAATTTTGAAGCTTTTGCGTGTTGCCTTTCTACAAATTAAAAGAAAGATATTTTGATTGTAAATAAATTTTCTTTATCAACAATTTTTTTAGAGATATTGATTATTAATTGGACAATGACTGAGTGTTCTTTTTATATTGTTTGTAATATTAATTTATTTATTTACTTATTAAAAAAAAGAAAAAAACTATTTAGAGACACTTCCAAGTAGAAATTAATTTGCTTTCCATTATTATCAATTGAAAAGTGTAGAAATTTCTGAAACTTTAATATAACTCATTATAATTAATATTAATAAATCAATAGCTATATCAATTGTTAATAAACATTTGGTCAATACAATTTTTACTAATCTGAAATTAACGAATAATAAAATACTAATATTGACATGTTTTTTTGTTTTGAATTGATTGATTTTTTTTGGGTTTTTTTTTTCAATAAAGTTCGGATTCTTTTATACCCAAAACTTTCTTTATTTATCATTATTTCCATCTTTTTATATATTTCAAGCACACGTGAGTGATTATATGACGTTTCTTCTACTCGACTTTTCAACGCTTGTTCCGTCTTGACGCGTTGCAGATTTTCAAATGCCCTGCAGGCCACATTGTGTATCCAAGTGAGTGATACAGAGTGAGAGAAATAAGGGGTAGGTGAGAGTGGTAAGAAAAGAAAAAAGCAGTAGGCAAAAGAAAAGAAGAAATAAATAAATAAAAGTCCCGGTCGCTCGTTTAAGAGATGCTAACGACGAATATTCGCTCAAAAGTTTTGATACCAGGGATAACTGTATTTCATATATTTGCCTTTTTTTAACCCCTATAGTGAGGGGTTAAAAAGTCAGTGATATAATGGCGCGCCATTCACATTGTTGTCACATTGCTTCAAGAAAACTTTTTTGGACGCTCATTTTACCTATTGATAAAATAAAAAAGCGAAATAGCGAGGGAATAGTAAGAGAAAAAGAATGAAAAGTGGGGGATGGGGGATAAAAGTGAAAATGAAGTGAAGAAAGGGATGTGAATGAGGAAAAAGAAGTCATATATATATATATGACTTATCCCCATCTATATATATAAGACAGTTGAAAAGTTTTCACAATTTTATTAAGAATTTGTATCAGTTTATTATTTTTCGAACAATAGTGGCCTAAAAAGTTTTTTTATAATCTTATAACACAAACTAATGATGATGATATGGCAAATTGTATTGGAAAATGTTGGGAAAAATATGCAGAATAAAAGAATGAAGGGATAGATAATAAAATTTACTTGTACGTATAGTGCTGTTTTTTTTCTTACAAACTCATGATGTTACAATTTTTCTTTTTTTCATTTCTATGACCTGAGTTCAATTATCAACTCAAAACAAAAATGGGTTCCGACCCATAAAAATAATTAGTCGTACCATTGCATACAATTAATTCTACAAATAATAAACTCTTAACGAATAAGTGAACAATAATGAGAATTATTATAATAATATAAATAATAAAGCAGAAAAATATGTAACAAAAGAAAATTTTATATAAACAAAAGTTCAACTCAATTCGACCTTTTTCTCATACACAAAAACTATTGTTCAACAAAACAATATTCACTAAAATTTATTCACCAATTTAATGTGAGAAGTAGAATAAATAAATCCATCTATTGCCCATAATAGAAAGAAAAAAAAAATAAATAAATAAATCAAACTCGAAATAAAAAGGGCGAGAAAAAAACCCATAGAAAAAGATGAAAAACAGAAAATTCCAAGTATGTACGTAATTAATCATCGATCCTACCGTGTCGTAACCGCAAAGTATTCATTAACCCTCCACCAATAAACCCCATCCACACACTCTACCCCTCATATTCACCTCCACTCACACAACAATCCAAATACATTCGCACATATATTCATAATGTGCATATGCAGTTGTAAAAAAAAAATTCCGAATGAAGAAAATGTAAAAGAGAAAGGAAACAGCACATTGGAACAGCCTGCGGCTTTCTTCCCTTCTTCCTCATCCACCACCCTGAAACCATTTTCTTTTTTCCCCCCATCTCGATATAACTTTTCCTGCTCTATCCAGTGAACCTAAAAGAAAAAGGCACAAAAAAAGCAGAAAGCAAAATAACAAACTTGCTCTAATGACGTGAAAAATAACAGAAGAAAAAACAGAAACAGTTTGAAAAAGAAAAAAATAATAATGCAATGTCCCAGATCTGTAATGTAACCATGTAATCAAGCATCAAAAGAGGGTGAAGAGTGAAGCAGAGAAAAGACATCACAAATTGTTTTGTATGCGGTGATAGTGGTGATGGTATAGAGACGAAGGTTGTGTAGATGTTGGATGCTAAGTATCAATAATTGAGCAGCAATAGGGTGGTAGTGGTGAAGGTGGTGGTGGTTGTTGGCCATTTAGCGGTTTGCGCACAGAGGGGAGAGAAGGTTGATGGCGCAATGGGGCCAGGCCGCCCTATACCGCATATGTGTGCAAGGGATATATATCTTGGTTGCGATGTATCGGTGTCCGGTAAGGGCAATGGCACCAAACTTGGCCTGCTATCGACATGTCGAGGATGCCTGGCTGCAATTCCCAACATTTGAAGCGCACAGCTCTATATCTTCACTTTTCTATTTCTCATGATCATTCATATAATTCATGAGTTCGTGTGTGTGTGTTGGGACATTTGGAATGCATTTAACAATATAATTGTAAAGATGTATAAAACATCAAGAGAATTTTTTTATTGGGTAGCATAGAAAGTTAGAAGATGAATGATGAATTGGACTTCTGATTGAATGAAATGTTTGTTGAATAATTCAATGAAATAAATTGCATTCTTTATATTTCATTTGTAATATCAAACATTATACAAAATGCTATGAAATAAATATTAATTTATCATCATTCAACCTTTGTAAAAATATACAAAAGATACAGAACAGAAAAGACCATGAAAAATCTGAAATTGATGACACGAAAAAAAACCTACCGAATTATTTCAAAAATGTTTATCTATCCATTCTCCCTTGAACATTCACCTGTAGTACCACCCCCTACATCAACTCATCTCTTACAAGCCATTATCAAACACCTATTCATCACTTACTCCGTTTATTCCACTTGCAAACTATCAATTTCAAATTCAAATCCCCAAAACATCTTGAAAATCCACTCTAACAACATTAACTTCCACTTGTAAAATCTCAGTTGCGAATTATTTCCAATCTCTACAGATCTCTTTATCTAACACCTGCTAAATGCCAACAATGAATACCAAGAAAATAAAAGCTCACAAATAATATATATATATATGAGAAAAAAAAAGCAAAAGTTAAAAGCAACATACCGGATATGCAACTGTTTTTCACGACGATCGAGACATGAGAAACATTTCCTCACTTCATCCCATAACCATCTCCTCTTGCTTTCACGTTTTAACCTCCATTAGTGACCCAAGCGCCACTACCCTTTGGTCTCCCTTCTCTCTTTCTCACACAATATATAAACATATACATGCAAAAGAAATAAGTATAGACATAGACTTCTATAACACTTTTCTTCCCTTATTCGTTGTGCTCTTTTGGTAAAGCGGTGGTTCAGCAATACTTGCACATTTTTATGTACATATATATATATATATATATAGAAGCAACGTAACCACCACTATCACAAGTGTACAACACGCCCGACAAGTTAATGTTATGTAAAAATACCATGAAGGCGTCATTCAGCTCCACTGGGCGAGCCCTTGGTGTCGAGGGCATTCCTCATACTCTTTTGCCTCACTTTTTATCCCCCTATACCCGTTTTTGCACACACCGCGAGTTGCCTGATGTGCCAGATCCAATGCGATCGTGTTGCTTGTGGGAGGGGGTGGTTTATGTGTATTTTTATTTATATATTATGTATCGGTGTGCATTAATATACGACACACGTGAAGTTGTATGAGATGAAGAGTGAAAAAATATGTAAAGGAAAATAGAGGGACGATGGATCTGAATTTATTGTGGTAGTTGTGGTTGTATTATTAGATGGTGGATTGGGGATGATTTGGAATCATTTTTTTTTGTAAATAGTTTGATAGTGGTGGAGGGGAGTCGTTTAAGTCATCGGTTGGAATTTTATTTTGTCAATCGTATCAGAAGTTTGGAAAAATTGGAAAATGCGAGAAATTGATTGAGCAATTTTAATTGTTAGATATGTTGTGAAATTCTGGGAATTTGTTGACAATATGGAACTGGAAATTGTAGCTTAGATTGTAAGGAAGAGAATGGGAATTCGTTGAGTATTGTAGGACTTATTGTTTGCGAGATATTAATTTTTTAAGATAGACATAAATTTGATTGATGGATTGCAGATGAGCTCCATTATCTGTAAATCTTTGTTTGGTTAAGATATTGATATTTCTTGAACGGAGAGTCATATAAAATTGAATGAATAACATTTTTCTTCGTTAGAATTGAAGCTACAATTGCCTCATTCATATGTCTGAGGAATTTCTAATAGTTCACGAGATATTTCACTTTTAAGAATACAAATTATCTGGACAAATTGTCACAATGTACTAAATTCACAGATTTTCATTATTCTCAAATTTCCATAATTTTATCAAGCAATTGACGTTATAAAACTTTTGACTCGCTGTTTGTTCGAGCAGACGACTTTTTCCGAACTCTCTACTGGATGTAAAATGGTTTTGAATTGATATTTCAATCAGAGGCAGATTTTAATGGTTGGTTTTGCGTACGGACGATAGAATTATTGGAAATGGGTTAATAGAGATGAGATTGTGATTTTTTTTTTCTGTTCTGCTGTTATTTTATCATCGATTGCTGTATACTTCATTGAAGAATGCACTTGTAAAGTCGCAGAGTGGAAACTAATTTTTTTTAGGTGAAGATCCAGTGGGAGATTGAGGTCAGTGATTGCAACCTCTCAACGTAACTTTTTGAGTATCGGCTATTCCCCTAATTGGCGTGAGTGATAAAAAAAGAAATATTGGGTCGATTCAATTCTACCCGATGTTTTCCAATAAGTTATTATCCACTGTTCAGCATGAACTAACCTCATTCTGAAAAAAAATTTCATTCCTTTATTTTAACCATGATAAATTGAATTTTTCTCGATTCCAGCATTCATCTCTAAGTGAATATTACATCATAAATCCTTTAACCGAACCAGGAATTCTATTATTAATTTCTTAATGATGCTCGAATTTCTTCAATAAAATCTTATGTACAATCTCTAAATACGATTTCGCATGATGTATAATCTAATTCAAAATTTTATGGAAAAAAAAAAGAACCGAAAGAATAAAGATGAGAGAATAATAACAAATAAAATTTGGCAACATCACTGAATTGAATTCTGTTGAAAAATTTAGAATTCTTCGAAATTCTCTTGAATAAAAATGAAAGAATAAATTAAACTTTCCTGTGCGTAAATACGAGCGATAGACAACACATCACTATTTATTCTATTCAAAATTTACACTGACTTATATCCGCATAAACACGAACAACTCTCCCCGATTCTGTGAATTTAATTGTCCCACGCGGACGATCCTCTATTTTTCCTCTTTCTAACTCCCGAGTCTCAAGAGCCTTTTCCATGAATTTATTTTTCTTCTTTTCTCCTTGTTTACTTCATCATTTTCATTCTTTTTTTCTTCCTTTTCTATTATCGCTCTTTCTTTCTTTTCTTACTCTGTCACTCTCCTCTGCTTTACGGTTCTCATATTTAACCGAGAAAAGTTGCTAAGATTTGCCTTTTCCAAACTTTTTTTTTCTCATGCGTCACTTTCCATGTACCCGCGAGGTTTATCTCACTCTGAAAGTTTATCGTATTTTAATTTTATGCTTTTTTTCTTAAAGAGATTATTCTCGTGGATTTGTTTTCTTGTGTACATAAATATTTTATTTTTATTTCAAATGTTTTTGTGTAATTCCTTCTTATTAAATTATTGTACAATCTATATTATTAAATAGAAAAATTTCCTATGAATAGTAATAATAATTGACAGATATATTCATATTTATTTATATCTATAAATTCCTATTATTAATCGACTGGGAAGACGTTTATTTTTCGTTCAATTATTTCCTCTGCACTCTCCTCATCTCGATTATATTCCAACTTATCGTGTATTATTAATTTTGCTGTCGTCATTTCTCGTGTTTCTTCACAATTATTTGATGACGATGCAGTTGTTGATTTATCAATCGTATCATCATCAATTATTTTGTCTTTATCATTATCTCGAGTAGAATCCATAATCGATTTGGTACTATTAATAAGATGTTTATCATTTGTATTAGATATTTGATCCACATCATTTGTTGAGTTGTAACATAATTTGTTTGATGAATACAAAGTTGTTAATGACGTTGTGGAATAATTTTTATTCACATTTCCATCAAAATTTGATTGATAAATTGGTAAAAAAATTTTATCAACAGTTGTTGTACTATTTTTCTTCAATTCTTTATCAATCAATTCATCATCATTCGTTCTCGTTTTTATAACGTTATGTCCACTTGTCAAACGATATTTTTCTGACATTGTTGAATTATTATTATAAATTGAAGTATTGTTTGATAAAAATTCAATATCTGATGGATGAATAGATGTTGGTTGTTTCAAGTTGATATGGGTCAATACATTTTTCATTGGTGCATTTTTATTTCGTTTATTTTTGGAGCTATTCAGTTGCTTTATACGTCGACGTTTCCTATTTTGTCGATCTGTTCCAGATATTATTGATGATATGATGAAATTAGATTCATTAGGAAGTTCTGGATTGATATTTCGTTCAACCAGTTTAGCATTTTTCAAAATATCTGACATATCATTTTCTCTTGCTTCTCGTAATCTTACATAATCTGTCAGTGAATTCAGATGCCAATCCTGAAATATTTATTAATGTTATGAATGCCATTGATTATAATAAACATTTATAATTAGTAGCTCTAGAAAAAAAAGAGTCTTTATCACAAATATTTTAGTATTCCTCAGAGAAAATAAATAGAGTCATAGTTTCCATTTTCTCCAATAACCCACACTGATAATTTAATTTCATGAAGTAAATGAGGAATGCCAAGTCAAATGAAGAAATAAAATGAATTTGTTTACTTGAGATTACTCTAAAATAAATATCTATCACATAAAATATAACAAAAGTCACCAAGTAATCATGAACATCTTGAACTTTCGTTCGTTCTTTGGACGTTAATAATTGATATTCCTTCATCAAACTTTGTAATAAACGAATTTTCCTATAAATTGAATCCAATTCAGTTGATGAAATTCTAAATTGTGATGTCGTGGTGTGTTCAATGGAGGGTAAATATTCATTACTTTTTTTCTCTGACGTAACTGATATTTCATTATGGTTGAGAGATGATGGACGCTAATGGACATTCACAAATAATAAAATGATTGTATAAATTATTCTCTTTTATGGATTTGAATTTTATGGTGAATTTATGACTTATACGCACGGTGGATTCAGGATTTTCAATGAAATTATTTTCATTTTTTATCATACATTCGAGAAAGTGGTTCACTTGTGGTGATAGCTTTGTACAAGTTTTTTTTTCCATTTCTTCAACAATTATATGGCTCAATTGTTCCGATACTTTTTTCATAATTTTTGCAGTGTTCACTTGTTTTTTTTTCTCTAAACTCGATGGTGAAATTGTAGTTGTAGCAATCATCATTTCTATCATCGTTAAATTTTTTCTGTTAAGGCCTGGACGTAAAATCATTTTTAAATCGTCATTCTCATCGACCTAAAAAATGTTTTATTATAAACAAAATAATTATGAAGTAATTTTCAGTCAACTCACCTTCTCAAATATTTTTTCGAGAATATTTTTCACAAGTCGTCCATTCACATCAAGATATGTCATTGATGAATTGTCTTCATCACCAAAATTTTCATCATCAATTAAATATTTAAATGAATCAGTTGAATAATTTTTCAAATATTCATTGCTTGAATTTCCCAAAATGAATTTGCTGCGTTTCTATAATTGTTTTTGAACACAGTAGAATTGTTAAATAAAAATTGTTTCCAATTTTTTGATGAATTATAAATGCGTTTTAATGATGATTTCTGCAGAAGTCGTCGTCCAAATTGAATTCTCGTATCGTCCTTATCGTCAAAATATTCCCAAGGCCAATTTAAAGGTTCGACAATTGATTCATGATGAATTATTGATCCTTTAAAATTTCTTGAACGTATCTTTTGTGATACTTTATTACTTTTTTTTATTTTCTTATATGATTTTTTAATAGAACAAAAGACAGACGAAGATACGTTTTAGATATATGTTTCTATCAATTCTATTTTATTAAATGTATCGAGTAACTAAAATCAAAAGTTATTAACCAATTCCAATTTCTGTGACATTATAAACAAATTTATCAACTTTTCTGATTAATTTTAATCCAACAACGTTTGAATTGAACAAATTAATACTGACAGAGTCTCAGATGCACCAAATATTTTAATTCAAGTTCCTCGATACTTATTAAATGATTAACATACCTTTGATTGATTCCAATAATTTCCATTCTTATCCAGATTATTATCTAAAATTAAGAATGAATCAGGAATTTTATCATTAGCACGATCCTGTTCATTTCCACCTTTAAACATATCATCAGTCATTTTTAATTCATGATAATCACTTCCGGATAACGATGAGTTGTCAATGACAATTGAAGGTGCCACATAACCTTCTCCAATAGTGCGTGTTCGGTCACGTTTTCGTTTACTGTAAAATAAATTTCAATTAATAAAACCAACAGATTTATTGATGAGTTTGAACATTAAATATCTTATCGCTGTGAACACGACTATTTAATTAAACTTATCACCAAATTAATCATGCATACAATTTCGTTGAACGATTTTCAGTGAATGAATTTCCACCATTGAACAGGACATTCGAATCTTGTGCAGTCAAATCGAAATCATCCACCGCATCATCGCCAAATTTTTGATCTGTGTTATATTTATCTTGTCGTCTGTGAATTATGAGTTTACAATTTGAGAAATAAAAATTTATATCATACCTTTGTTTAAATATTCATTGATTTATTCTTCTTCTGCTAACCCATCAAAAGTTAAAGAATTTTCCAGATCATTTTCTGAATAATTATCTTGTGAAGTATTTTTATTATCGTCAATTGATTCACCAGTTTCTCTTTTAGAATGTACTGAAAATAAAAACAGATTTGTCCAGATTGCAATTTGACAGTTTCTAAGAAGCATTTAGGGAGCTTTAACAGTCATCCTGTCATTGATAATAAAATTGTGGATAATATTAACAATAGAATAATCAAACATTTTTACCAATTTTTTTTGGTTTTGATTGATGTTTCTTGGTAATCTGATTTTCATCATCTAAAAATTCTTCTCGTGGAGGTTTATACGTCACTGCATCATTGTTCTTACGTGTCTTCAATATGTCTTCAATTTTTTGCTTATCTTCTGGTGAAATTGCTTGACTTTCAATTCCAACTAATCAAACATAAACAATTAGAACAAATATTCAAATAATATTTAAATTAATTCATCACCAACTGATAATTGATAGTTCAAATAAATTTATAAAACTATAAAATAGTTTATCAGTCAAACAAAACAAAAAGGAATTTTGTTTCCCCTCATAATGTTCACTTTGTAATTAATTAAAACTCTAAATGTTTATAAAAAAATTATGACAATGTTCCTTACCTGAATTTGCATTTTTCAAATTATCTTTTTCCAAATCACGTTTATCAATATCAGTATCATAATCATAATATTCAATGACACCAACATCATTATCAACAACTGGATAACGTCTCTGTATTTTGTGAAGACTATTTCCATGATTTTCACTAACACTTTTTCTATTCCTTCGATTAATTTTCAATAACTTCAAATGATTCACACCAACACCATTGACACCTCCATTTTTATGTCCACCAGTTGAACGTTTTCGTTTCTGTTCTCTTCGTTTCAATTCTTCCAACTGTTTTACCTCAACATTATCAGCATAATCATAATCAACCTTATTTTCCAATCCAATTGAATTTCCATCACTAAAATCCATATTATTCTCTTGCACTTTCTTCAACACACGATCATCCGACCAGAATAATTTTCGGCTTATCCCATTCAATTTACGACCACTCGTATGTGAATAAATTTCACGATCTCTCCAATCCAATTCATCCTTTGCACGTACCACGTTCGCCAAAAATTTATTTAACGTCTCGCTCTTGACACCATTCGCTATTTCATCCTAAAAAATAAATAATAAAACTAAAAATCCATAAACAATTCACGAAAAATTAATAATTGAAAAATTTCATTTTCTCTCCAATCTCAATGAAATCAATCAAATAAAATAATCAAACACAAAAACAAATATCCAACGAACAAAACAATAATAAAAAAAATATTAAAAAGTACCATTGAGGTAAACGAATGTGTCACATGTTGGCAATAAAACTAAAAAAAAAATAAAAGAAAATGAAGCAACGCACACTCACACATTTCTTTTTTTTTATAACAATCCGCCTGCATTCTCTGCTATTCCAGTTTCCTTTTTTCTCTCGCACCGACTGACAAGTTATAATAATAATCACAATCATCATAATAACAGCAAAAGGTAAAAAAAAAATGGGAATCACAACCACAGCCATGAGAGTGAGAGCGAGAAAAAGAAGTAAAACCATTTTCTGTCTTTCATTTAGTGCTTTTGCTCTTTTTCTCCAGTTTGATATGCTTTCTCTGGCGGACACACGAGAGAAGACAATGGCATCTTATACACACATACATAATGGAAAGGTAAAGAGAGTGAGAGAGATGGTGAGTGGAAAATGGGTGACATGCGGGGGTGGATTGGAGTGAGAGTGGGAGGTATGGCGGGTGCGTTATTAAAAATTCACTCCCTCCAGCGGTTGAAGTGGCCTGTGGCAATCTGCATCTCATTCCCGGCGGGCCCTTGCGCGTATTCGCGCGCGCCACATCGTGTCGTTCTCGTTGTCTTCCTTCACATAGTTGCTCTACTCTACTTGTATATATATATATATATATATATATATATATACATAAATGTATGTATAATATGAACAGGACCATTGCGGTCTTTTCTCCCATGTACACACATAAATAATAATTTATACATGCATATGTATATAATTATAAATATGTATTATATGTTCATTTCATCCCTCGTGTTGTTCAACACCCTTTTTAAGTGACAAAAAATTTCTATGATTGTGTTATCTTTTTTTTCACATCAATTTTCTAACTTATTTTTAGTTTTTCCTTTTTTTTTTAGTCCTCTACACATTTTTTTGATTCTCAATTAATGAAATGATAAATTATTAATGTTGTAATTAGAATAATAATTGATTTTTGTTTTGTATTTGGGGAAATTTTGGGAAAATTTGTGGGAAAAAGTAAAATTTATCCTGAAGTTAATAATTATTTTAATAATTATTTATATGAAATATTTATTGATGGGTATTATGTTTTTTCCTTTAGTGATAATTATTAAAAGATTATTAATAATTCATTTTGAAAAATAGTAACAATGACAACATAATATATAATTAATTCAAATCATTCCATATTACAATTTTCCTTATCAAAAAAAAAACAACAAATTTCTCTTTCACCCCCATAAATTCTCCTCAATAATTCACATGACAAAATAACACTCAACTATACGAAAAAACACACCACAATAAAACAATAATTATTATCATTATTTTCTTCATTATTACTGATCTTTCTTTTTTTTTTCCATTCCATTTTTACTTTTCTCTATTTTCATATCGTCATCAAGAGCACATTGTCTGTCGCTTGAGGCGACGGCTTTTGGTGAAATATATATATTATTTTTTTTTTCCCTGATTTCTTTTTTAATTTTTCACTTCTTTTTCTTTTTCGTTTGAATATTTGCAGATGAGAGGGTGATATGGGAGGGAGGAGTGGGGTAACAAGTAGGGGGATGGATGACGAGAATGAGGATCGATCAGGGTGTGCCTACCTATTTTGTGGTAAAAGACAGAGACAGTTTGGTGAGAGAATAGGTCGTGGTGTGGTGGCGGTTGTTGAGGTGATGGTGGAGGTGGCAGCCAAAACTACGAGGAGCATAATCAATCACGGACGTAGTAGGTTTGTCGGGGGATATTAGTAGTAGTGGAGAAGGGATGAATATATATATATATATATAATTTGAAGACCTGACGACGAAAACGTTAATATCACCACTTCACCACCTCCTTCAACATTTTCACGACAGTGCACACTCACACACATGGAAATATGTATTTATGTGTGTACACTTGAAGGGTGAGCGTTTCTGCACCCTTTAACCATGATGGGCCTCTTTGTCATTGAGCCGGAGGAATTTTTAACGTGAAAAATAAAATTCTTTGACACATGAATATGAATAAAAAAAAAAACAAATTTTAAGGAAGGAAGAAATGAAATGGTATGTGAAAAGGGAATTGTTATTTATTTTTTTTTTTCAGTTTCCTGTTTATTTTAGATTGGAGACTTACATGAGTGTGCTTTTGATGTTGGGATTGATGAGTAGATGAAAGTCCTGTGAGGAGGGTGATGATGATGAAGGTGATGGAACTTGCACAGAGAGATGACCATTTTTTGAAAATCATTTTTTCTGTAGTTAAATAAAACAAAATTGATTGTTAAAATTCGTGGTTAAAGTAAAAATATAATTAAAAATCTTTAATTATTTTTCCGAATGCTTTAAATGAGAAGTAGAACGAAATCGACGATTGTAATTATTATAAATAAATAGATATGGATTGATAGTTTTTAATTAACAATTTTTTGAAGAAAAATAAATATATTCTCTGCATGATTTCAGATATTTCAATTTACCCAATCAAAAACATTCTCATTACCACAATAATGACTCAGCTACGTGTGAGATCACAATAAACATCACACTCTGCTCAGTTTGTTCATTGTAAAGTCACAAATGTGTGAGTGTTTGCAGTTGGAAGAGTCATTAAAAAAAATTCTTTTTTTTTTATCTGCGCATTAATATCATCGCATATTATTGGGTGTAGGGTGAATAATAGTACATGGGGATGGCGTTGCGTAAAGTGTAAAATGGTGAGGTGGATGTAGGAGGGTGTACGACGTAAATTTTCTTACTCGCGTAATTTTCCCGCGTCGCAATTTGCATTCCCTTAATCTCAATGCTCTCTCCCTCTCACATTTGCTCTTCTACTTTCTACCTTTCTCCTCTCTACTTCTCTGTTTCTCTCATTATTTCACTCGTTTTATTCTTCTTTCTCTTTTTTTTTTCCACCCCTTGTAAACTTTTGTGTGTTCATTTATTTGTGAATGTGAATGTGCTTTAACTCTTTTTATTTGGGACAAAAAAAATCGTCCAAGTATAGTATAGTTACAGAGGCGGCGACGCAGGACATTGGAAAATTAAAAACGTCCGATCGTAAAGCATTTAAAGTTGAATTATTGTTTGTACGTAGTACATTGAATTGTAATTAGGCGCATGACGTTTATCGTCTCTGTAATAAATATTTCAATTATTTTTATTACCTTTTATTATTAATTATGTTGGCCGAGTGGTTCAGTCTTTCGGTGGTTCTTTTTTTATTTGTTGTTATTTATTTTTAGTTTTGTTTGTTGAATTTGTGAATTTAATATTTCAATTGTGAATAAAATTGTGGAATTATTTAGCAAGCAGCTATTGAATTGTGTTTGGAAATGTTTTGTTCGAAATTGTGAATTGAAGAATTGAACGAGAATAGATTAGGGATTTTTTTTTAGGTAATTTCATGAATGCGAAGATTTTTTTGAAAGAAAATGCACTAAGAGTTGAAATTCAATGTTGGGTTTGGATAAATTTCAAGGGAGCAATAAATGAATCAATTGATAATTATTGTTACGAGATAGGAATTTTTTTTACTATATTTATGTAAAGAGAAAAAAAAAGAAAAAAGAGTGACATGATAATAACTCAATGCAAAATGATGTGAAATATTTTAAAATGTTACTGAAATTTTCTGCAGTATTTTCACAATATGTCTGAAGCTCAGTAAATTGCAGGATATTTTGATATTTCAGAAACGTTTTTTACCTGCTCAAACACTCATAGAAAATTTTATTTTTACTTTTTTAGTTTTGCTGGTTTTTTTTTTGCTATGAGATTGATATGTGAAACATTTTGAAGTATTTGAAAAGTAACTACAATATAAAACACTTGAACTCGCAGTGAAGTTATGGAAGTATGAAGATTGAAACTCGAGGAAAATAAGTCAGAAAAATGTTTTTTGTGAAAATCCACAATATAAAAGTTTTCGTTTATTGAATAATTATTTATTGCAGATTGAACTGAACTTTGAAATTAATTCCTACAAGTTCGTCAATTGATAAACTCATCTACAAAATAAATAATTTTATTGTGTTCATTTAATGACTGTTGGACAAAGAAAATATTTAGTAACATCAAATATGTTCACTAAATGATATTTTATTACATAACTATTTTAAAATATTTATTCCATGCCAATTAGTATGAACCGATTGATAACTGCTATTAAATCGTCATTAGTCCAATTGAATCCTCTTACCAGAGTATAAATTCAATATTATTGACATTGAATTGGGAATATGAAAGATTTAGAGGGATTTATAGGTCATTGCACGCACATATCATCGCACTAATCAATTAATTGTGTGGAATTAAAGAACTGAAACTTCTAAAAAAATTTTATCCAACAGTAAATGAGGCTGATATTATCATTGGACAATTATCTTCACTTCCAATCGATTGTTTAAGTGGTTTGATAATCTTAAATTTAATGTTTAACTTTGAGATCTAAAGATGTGGTAACATCTCGTGCTAATTGCAACATATCTCTGCATGGTTTGACCACACATTGGGTTACGTTAATAGTACAATCGGCCATTACTATTGTGAATTTAATTATCTTCTGATATGATACCCCATATCCTGTTGATTGATACTAAAATCTAGTGATTTAGCCAGGTCACTATGGAGATATTAAATTTGGTCCATTAACTGATGCTACTGAAATTAATTTGTCATTCATAACCAAACTCAAACCACCTTCGAACTTGGTCGTATAACGATGGAAAATTCTCTGTTTTCAAAAAATCTAAAAATTATCAGTGCCTACATTTTTTTCCCTTCCCTCCTATTTTATTTTCCATTTTTTAAACAAGAAAGAAGAATAAAATATGAAGAAATGACGAATATTCAAGAATAGAAGGGAAATATTTTGTTTTATTATTTTTTTCATAACGTTTTACTTTGCATTTTTTCTCAAGGAATAAAAATGAAGAAGAAGAAAAGGATTCACTACTCAGCAAGGATCTACGTTGCCAACTACCCTTATACCTTTATATCTATATACCTATTCAACATTTAAGTATATCTATGATATGTTCACATATATATAAAAGCACTGCTAGCCGCACGGAAGTTGTGTTATGCCCATAGAAATCTTTGTGAGTCTTACACTTGATTTCACCCGGCTGATTTCTCTCGGTAACTCTCTTTTTACAATCTCGATCTCTGTTGCACCCATCGAATAATGAAAAAAAAAAAGAATGAAGGGAAGATAAAAGAAAAATGAAAATAAGGAAAAACCAAGAAAGCAAAAGGAGAGGATAAAAAAATCGATTGGTCAGTTATAGAAGTTGCCCCGTTTTCTTTACACACAAAATTCTTTGTGTTCAACATTTTTATTTCCGTTCACTTTTATCAAAAAATTACATTTCAAAAATCTTTATACAATTAGAAAAAGAGTTAGAAAAAAAATAAATAAATAAAATTGAAATGAAAAGTTTTTTTTCTTGATATCATAAAGAAATTATTTTTATTTTTCTTGTCATATCTAAACGTTCAACGTGAGTGGCTGAATATGTCGAAAATAAATATTAAATGTCAGTGGTTGAGGTTAAATAATGAAAACTGTATGTAAATTATTATTTTTTCATATTCTCCCTGCACTTTTTGGTATAGTAAGATCAGAGTTACGTGAAAAAAATAAGAGAGTTAGGTTAAACGAAGGGGAAAAAAAGGGAGAGACAGTGAAATGGGTTTGTCTCTATCCCTTTTTTTTTTTGATTTCTTTTTTTTTGCATGTTTTTCATCCTTTCTATTTTTTATTTTCGGCGATGATGGTATGGGACGAGCATAATGTACCGCGTAAGAGCCATTAGCTTATTAAAAACGAGAAGCAGAAAAATTTTGTGATAAAGATGTATATATATATATATAAATATAAAATAAACTATTGCACGGTAAAGGTGGTGTATAGCGGCGAAAAATTAGCCATCTCGATGTTTACGTTTCGATGAGGCTCTCTGAAGGAAAAAATAAAGGGACAAAAATAAAAACATGTAGACATACATCTATATATTTAGATAATAGGAAGGAAGACAATGAAAGTGGGGTTTGTTGCAGTGAGGATAGAAAAAAAATATTTCTGTACATAGTTATGTGAAAATGGAAGCGACGAAAAGTTTTGGAATGAAGAAATATATGTGGGAAATTTTTTTCTACTTACAACAGTCAAAATGAGGACGAGTTAGGGCGAATGAAAACGACAGGAAATTATCATTCGTTTATTTCATCAAGACACATTTGACAAACGATTTTGAATAATATTTTGAATAATATTTTAATTAGTTGATAATTAATCGTTATAATGCAGGCACAGGGAGATGTTTTATTTTATATTGTGTGTGTTCATATGGGTTTGGTTATTTGTTATAAAAAAAAGACCGATAGTTTTGTGGTTAATTGATCGAAGACTTTGTATGAGAGATTGGCTTTTGTTTCGTGAGTTTTTCTTTGTTTTTTTGTATTTTTTCAATGCGAGCTTTTATCATGCAGATTTATTGGGCTGTGAGGATTTTATGTGTGCGTGTGTGTGTGCGCGTATGTGTGTGTATTGAATTCCTTTAAGCACATGCTAATTAAATTTCTTTATTCACCTCGATGTGGAAATTATAATATTTGAATTTTTCAACCGACCGCGCGATTTTATAAATTGAGAAAACAAAAAACCACATTATTTCACGTTTCCCTTTTGTAGGATGGAGAATGGAATTTTTAAAAGAGAATGATGATAATGGATGAATAAATCAATGGAAGGAAAATGTTTGGGGTAGACTATACAATTTATTGTTTTATAATTGGGAAAATTATTAAAACACTCCATGGAGTACAAATTGTTTTTAGACGATTGGAAAAAATATATTTCTGAACATAATTTTTGTATTCTTATTAATATTCATTAAGAGTTTGATTATTTATTGAGTTAGCATTCACTTTATTATTTTTCCAACACAACTTCCACGCAAAAAAAAACCAAATGCATCAATAAATAAATAACATTGAAAATCCAAATAATCGATAAGTCAAATCACCAAAAAGTAACTTTGCAAAAGTAATCATGCAAATTAAAACATCACTCACACACAAACCATAAGCATTGAAATACTCATTCATATACCAATCAATAGGAAATTTTATTCCCAATAAAATTGTTCACATTCAATTTTCCGCAATTCCCCACCATTCTCCCACAATCTCGTCCAAAAGCACATCCAAATAATCGTCGACATTTAGTCCCAACAACTTCATTCTAAACTCAACACAAATAAACAAAAATTTCCCATGAAATTTCCCCACCCTATATAAAAACAAAAATACCTCATCAACCTGCTAAACACTATCAATCAAACAAATCTCAACCCTATAATAGAAAAACAAACAAACAGCGAATTTAAATCACCTCCGAAAATATCCAAACAAATTCATTCCTGTTTTAAAACAATAATAATAATATTCCTCATACAAATCACAACAAATCCATTGCTCACAACCAAATAAATACAAAATAATTCTCACACGTGTGCATATACCATAAATGCATTCACCCCCCATAAACACAAAATCCACCTACGGAATAATTTTGATTGTAACTAGACGTAAAGTAGACGAAAATTATCGTATTACCACTGTGAAATTATTGGATAAATTTATTTACGAGGTTTACAGCACACGCTCAATATATGCAAACTCGCGTACAACATAACCTCATTCATTCACCCCCATTCACCCCCTTTTCACCTCGTACCACCATATCAATTCAATCCCTTTTGCTCTCTGTCGTAATCGCGTCTCGCTCCATCTCTCACATGCACATAAAACCCATACACATTTAACTCTTCATAGTTTAAAGTGTTCGAGCTCGTACATAAATTTCTCTACGCGATCGCATGTGCTTTAAATATATATGTATACATTTAACTTAACTCCCATGCAAATACCTCATCCAGTGTGTGTATGTAATAGCTCTGTATATGTTTCTCATATTGCAACTAGTAAAGTAAATTCGTTAATATTCAACGTTGGCTATAATCTATAACTGTGTACATACACTTTTGATGCAAGCGGATATTTAAATGGATGGATTTTAATGTACGTGTGATGCATGCAATTTATATTTATGTATGTGAGAATGTGTGTTTGAATTTTCTTCGATGTAGTCCATAAAAAATTCAAGTAAATTGCAGTTGAGTTTATGCAATGTTTATTTTTTTATTGGAGTAATTTTTTTCATTTATTTTCTATCCTGTTTTCAATCAGTTTATTAGTTCACTATATTACCGACGTGGCAACAACAAATTTTTATTCCTAAATTTACTTATGAAAATTTGATTATGATGTTACTTCTTATTTGTGAAATTTCTCAAGACGATTTTGAATAAATGTAGGGTTGAATATAATGGGAGTTTTAATATTTTCGTTTTTTTGTTATACATGTGATTACAAAAAAATTCACTGACCTAAATGATAGCTTGTCTTCTTTATTATCCCACACTTAATAAAAAAGAAAAAAACCAAAAATTCTCACATAAACACACAAATCAAAATCACATTCTCAACTTTCTCAAATACATCATCAATTCATTCATTCATTTATTCCCTCATTCATACACTCCTAAAAAAAAATTTCACAACAGTAAAGAATAAAATAAATATAACTCACAACACCACCCACACAAAATAAAAAAAAAACATCTGCAACAATCCAAATCCTCTTTTTTTGTTTCCATTCCCCAAATCTACAAAACTCTTCAAAACCAACAAAACTTCCAATCCACATATCCCCTCTTCTCCATCCCTCCTTCAACTACATCCACACACATACAATTTTTAATTTAATTCTCTTCCCCATTTTGTCTCTCCCCTTCCCCACTCATCTTCCTCCCCACCTTCTTTTGTCTTTTCATAACAGAAAAATGAACCGAATATTTAGATGAACGTCAGCAAAACGTGTTGGCGCACCATGCATGACAACGTATAGTCACTTATTTTTATTCTCAAGCCACATATACAGACAAATACACAGACAAAGCATAGGCATAGAGAGTATATTAGTGTATCGTGAGTTATACCTACGTAAATGTGAAAGAGAGAACAAACAAATATATACAAGAGGAGGAAATACAAATCTAGAGCGATACGAACAATACCGGGGAGAGTTACCGACTCCTAATTGAAACGGAGCCCCAGAGTTTGCTCGACTGTGCACCAACAGCAGTGCCACATCACTATATACACACACACATATAGATATATACATGCGTGTATTATTATTATTATGTATATAGCTGGAAGTCCTCTCTCTTTTCGACCCTCGACGCCTAATCGTCCTGCACAGATGCGTGCCATGCTCTTACTCTCCTTTCTGTCCACCCTTCATGCTATTTCCAAGAGACCATACACATTCACCTACACAATATGAACATATATATGAATATGTTATATATATATATTTATATTTAAATGTGTGCATTTCACTTGTCTATGTGAAACTACTTCCAACATTTCTATTCTTCGTATGTCTTTCTATATATGTAGATTATTCTCTCACTGTCTCTCATTTTCTCGTTATGTCTGATGCACCATGGTGAATATATTTGTAGTTATGAGCTGGAGCTCCACGTGCATTTAATGAGAAAAGTTTGACCGAGTTTAACTTATGTAGTGGTGGAATTACACCGTCCCATAAGCGAATTGTATTTGAGTGTGTATGAATGTGTTTGGATTAATTTATTTATAGGGTTTTTTTTTCTTTTTGGTTTATGTTGGATTGATTTTGGTTTGTTTGGATGTCATTTTGGTTTCTTTGGATTTGATTTTGGTTTGTTTGGATTTCATTTTGGTTTGTCTGGATTTGATTTTGGTTTTGTTAGATTTTATTTTGGTTTATTTGGATTTTATTTTGGTTTGTTTGGATTTTATTCTGGTAAAGGGGTTTTATCGGGGTTTTGTGGGATGATTTTTTCGGAGATGGTTTTAAAATTTTGTAGATTAACAAAAGAAAAGAATAATTTGGAGATGTTTTCTATTCAGAATAATAAGGAAGAATAATGAGAATTTAAAGAAAGTCATGAAAATAACCTTTTTTTTTTTTTGGAAAACATCGGAAATAAATAAAAACCCTTAAGAATAATAAATACTTATGGGCATTTATAATATACATTGGGTCTGTTCGTACAACGAGTTTTCGTTGGTATTACGAGTCACATGGGGGGCACAACGAAAATCGAACGAACGTTAAAATATCAAATGGATTGTTTTATGTATAAATACGAATGGTCCCACCGACACGATACGTTGGCACGCGCGAGCGTATAACACGCTTCACTCTCGTTTATAACCCACACGCGCACTTGACTGTAAAACCGCACATCCCCTGCATCCATACACAAATATATATATACATATATACACATTTGTACTTATGTGAAATGAAAATAAGACAGAGGAAAAAAAAATTGAGATGGGTCTATCGTGCAGTTAAACCCACAGATCCGACTCTCTTCGTTACACTTAGTTTCTTCTTCTTTATTTCTTTCTATCGCGCTCCAGTTTTTTTTTCTAACCCACCCTCACACACTTTTTTACCCAAACCCATTGTGGAATTATTTATAAAATTACTTTGAGCACATCCATGGGAAAATATATACTTGCGAAACAACTTTTTCCATAAACCGTTTTATCTTCACTCCTTCCACTATTTTGTACTCATTGTTTTTTCATTTTATTTTTACTTCTTTTGTTTTTTTCTCGCCTTCGTGTTTCGTTTTGATAATTCACTTCATTATTTTGTGAGGATGAAGTTGAATTGTTTAAAATTTGTAAAATTGAATTGGTAAATTGTCATTTTTTATTTTACTTTTATTTTTTTATATTATGATATTATTTAGGTAAATGTTTGATGAGATTTTTCATGATTATGGGGTGGAACTGTGAAAGGGATGAGTCACGTGAGACTATGAAAGAATAAATATTTATTGAATTTCGCTGTTATATCACAAAATAAATTTCCAATGATGTAAAAATAATAAAATGAAATTAGAAAAACAAAAAAAAAACAGGAAAAATCCTCCTTCATCCCATCCAACATAAACTGCATCAATAAAGCCCTAATAATTATCTGCAATAAAAAATCACCAAAAATATTCTCCCCACATCAAATCCAATTCAAAATAATCAGCATCACAATTTTACCAAATTCACTTTTCACCATTTTCAAATTTCACCCCTTCCAGAAAAACCCTTTCAACAAGTCGATTATCACCTCCTTCACTCAATTCAACCCTCCCTTCTTCAACACAAAAAAAACATCACAAAAAAAAACGTGTGACTAATCCACATACAAAATATCATAAACGCAGAACAAAATGAACAGGACGAAGGTTACACATTGAGAAATACGATAAGCACTTTGGCCATGACCATATCTATCACATACAACCCTTATACCCAATGTCGACGATGTCGCGCGACGATGGTGGCTCGTTCTTATACAAGTAAACCTATACACACGTAGAACTGTGTATAAACCCAAGGGAGTTGACGCCAGGACAGGACAACCCATGGAATTTATACCATGGACCTCTCTATCTCGTCCTTTCCTATATTATACACCTTCATTCTCTATATATGCATTCATCCTTTTACTAACACAAGTATATATATATACTTACAACAGACACACTCACACACACATAGACACGTAAATATAGATATACAAACTTCAATGTATCTGTATAACTCTCACATATCATTTATTCATGCAGTGTTACACGAAGAAAACTTACTCAAAGTATCTCATAAACGTTTAGTCATGGTATGCACACACAAACAAATTTTCACATGTACATATAGACATAGATAATGTGAAAGAAGTCAGAGGGTTTCACTGTAGAGTTCTCCTTATTTTTTTTTCATTGTTTTGTTAATTTTTCTGTTTTTTTTATCCTTTTTCTATTTTTCCTTCTGCTAACAAACTCATTGGTTTTTTTTTTCTATTTGACTTTTCAGTTTTTGAGTTGTGGGTACTTAATGAAACAAAAGTATTCGTGATTTATTTAAGTTGAGAATTGTTGCAAACTGTATGATGGATTTGATGAGATGGAAGAAGATTGGATTGTAAATAAAACAGTTTTGGAGAATGTTTATTTTTTATTTTTTGAGTGTTTGATTTTCATTGTTGATGGAATTTTTTTTTGTTTGAGTTTAGTTGAGTTAAGGGTGGATTTATGACGTGATTGAGTTAAATAATGAATTGTTGCTGTTTAATATGAATTGAATTTAAAATTGGAATTAATAAAAGTTAGAAAAATTTTCAATCGTAATTATCTTAAGGAAATTGTCGTTTTTTTTTTAACAATTTTATTTTTTTTAGCTACACGTGATGTATTTATATTGTCAATCACTGACAGAATGAAGAAGAGAGAAAGAATGGAATATCCTGGATAAAAAGTTTTATGTATATGAGTGGCATTATTCGGTAGCTGCATCTAATGTAGAATGGAGAAAATTGAAACAACAAAAGAGAAAGAAATGAAGAAAAAGAAGAAGCTTCAAGAAAATTGTTATGGCGACCACGCGGAGCTTCGCGACGGATTCCAACAGTGTACACCAGTGTGATATACGACACAGAGACGAAACATATCCTTAGAAAATATGTGGAAGGAAGAGGATGAGAGAGAAAAAAAAAATGAATGAGAGAACTGAAGTCTTGTACAGTATTTTTTGTTCCCATTGGTATTTTTTTTTTATTTCATTTTATTTTATTGTACTCCTTTTTTTTCGTTGAGGGGTGAAAAGAATGTAAAGACATCGCGGGGAGAAAATCCTTGGATCTTCTATGACATCTCGTAACCGATCTTACGACTGGATTTCGATTTTACCTTTTTTGTTTTCTTGTCCGCGATTTTTTTTTCTATTGAGTTCCTTCTTTTTTGTCGCTTTCTCACTTTATCTTTATCTATTCTCCGAGTCTTTAGACCTACTTCATTGCAATTTATTTCCTCTTTGACATTATACGAATGTGGCAAATATAAATCTATGAGGAATATAGTAAAGGTATTCAATTACATTTTATGTAATATAGAAAATTTTGTTCTCATTGTGAGAAATAAAATTGTGCAGTTGTCTCAATTCGTTTATTAAAAGTTTTGACTTTGAAATAATCGAACTTATTTTTTTCTTTCATTTGTTAGAACTGTAATTGCAACATGAACATTTACAAATAAATTTCAATTATTTATCTGAATATTAAACAACATTAAGAAAATTGCAAAACAATAATATTCAATAAATTAATTTAACATCTTTTAAAGCATAAAAAAATTTACAAAAATTCTGTCTATCAATATAATAATTCAATAACTATTTTCAATAACACAATAAAATATTTTCATTTCTAAATTAACTAAAATATAAATTTTATAATTTAAAAATACTCTTGTCATTATTTTGTAATAATTTTTATCATATATTTATGCAATTAAAAATTGAATGATGAAATCTACGATTGAAATGTGAAATAAAATTGAAAAGTATTAAATAAATGACAAAACCCTCCTCAAAACATTTCACTAAAAGACAGAATAATAAATCGCATTCAAAATAATCCGAAAATGTCATAAAACACTTGTGACATTATTTTATTTAAAATACTCAAAGAGAAATAAACGGCAATCTAACAATTAGTACAGATATGAACAAATCCAATCGATATTTCAACAGTGCGAACGTGTCACCTACACTACGCACACAATAGTACCACATATATGTATATGAATACACACATGAACATTTGATATAGATATTTTCCCTCTGTCATTGATCGCGCATGCCACTCACCCTCGTTCCGTTTCATTTCCAATCGAATTAATGTCTATCAAATATTTTTTTTTGTCTTCTTTTTATATTCATAAATATTCATAGATATTTATGGATACTCATTTTTATGTACCTGTTCATAAAGTTTAATAGTGACACGAATAAATAAAATAATTGATTTAATATTCCGATAACAAATTCCCAGATAAATCATGAACTTTGTCAAAATTGTTTAACCGAGAAGTTACAATTTATATTTTCACTAATTAATTCATCATCAATATTTTTTTTTTGCTCTTCATTCTGTTTCTAATGTATCGGAATGAATTATATCACTTCATTATAACAGTAATTCGATAAATTTATTTATTTATATAATTTATTGAATGATGAAACACAAATTTTGATTTCAAACACATTTGTTCAATGAAAGAATATTTTCTTTTAGTAAATTTCCTCGTTGTAACATGAGATAAAAAATCGGTTGTAATAATCATAGATTTCATCAACAAATACAGAAGATAAAAAATAAATCCATTCATCAGTTAAAAAAATATTGAAATTGTCAATAACACAAAAAAACTGTGACATTAATTTCATCAAAATATGCTCGAACTAATAAATTCAATCAACAATATCACAAATATTTATTTAACATCAACAAAACTCTCAAAATAAAAAATTCTACATATCCTTCTATATAAAAACCAAAACATCCCTCTATTTTTCTAATACCAAATTAAATTGTAGATAAAAATTATTCGATAATTATTGAAGAACTCAATCATAGAAAGAAAATTGTTTCACAGGAATGTTTCTATATAAAAATGACATTCGAATATAAAAATATATGTTAACAAAAAATATATATATTTATTTACTCAGTCCAGATATAACAGGGTGATCTGGAAATTCCTCGGGGGAAAGAGGCATCAGCAAATGCGGTTGGACTGTATAGTAAAGGATATATACATGAAATATATGTATATAGTTACATGCGAATATCCCATGTTATGGTGATCCCATGGCACACGTATCGCTGAAAAAGTATACGGCTCATAACTTCACCCCAAACTACACACTTCGCTCCCTTATACTTATATATATATATACAATATATCTGTAAATATCTAAGGACGATTTGAAGAGGGAGAGCGAGGTCAACTCTCTAATGGTATTAGATATCACTGAGACATTTATAAACCATTAGAAAATGGATTCGTGTACTTGTACAATTAAAAAATGAATAAGTTAATTAATTTCCTTTTTTTTTTCTCATTTTATTTGTTGTTGTTGTTTTTTTTTTTCTACAGTTTGTTTAGAATTAAATTGTTATTATTTAAGCAATTAGTTATGTGAAATTATGTAAATATCTTAATTTATTATTTTTGCAAAATTTTCATATTCAAACTTATTTTTTAAAAACCTTTTGTTAGTCTTATATTTATGTTGATAAGTAGCTCTTGATATCTCTGAAATTTATAATTACAATTCAACTCACGTTCACGAATTTTGACTTGGATTATAAAATTTACATACAATTGAGATCATTAAATACAAAAATAATTTGTAATGTAATTGAAAGGATTAATATTATAAATAAATGAATTATTTCCAATTTCAATGTTGGATTTTTTCATATTTTTGTTTATGATGTCTTTTAATTAATTTGATTACGTGACGTCATTTTATTCATTGCTATTATTTATGTCTTGTAGTGAACAACAAAATAGAAAAGAAAAGAAATAACTTAATCTTAATTCAACTTCTTTATATTTTTCATTTTTATTCTCTCATTCAAAATTTCTGAAAATTAAAATAAAGTTCATAAACGTTGTTGTTAATTTTCATTTTACCCATAAACATTTTCACATGAAAAGGAAAAAACTGAAGATAAATAAATAAAAAATTAATTTTTATTTCCCCTACTTATCATCTATAGTTTTATAAAGTAATTATATGGGATTTTGGATGAAGAAACGGATGCTTTTAGGCCATTTTCGTGAACAAAGTTTCTTATTTCAAAGTGTCTATGTTGGTGGGTCGTTGTCATCGTCTTCGTCGCCATTGTTACTGAGATAAAGTAAAAAGGGTGGAAAAGAGGAAAGGGTTATAGATAGTAGCAAAGAGGATGATGGTCGGTAGTGATAGACTCCATGGTCGAGATGGGTAGAATTAAGCATCTTCCCGGAAGAGACTTTGAGTCACTTCGACATCCACCATCATCTTTACATTCTCCCTTAACATCACCCCTCCCATTCTATACAAAATTTTTTTTTTGTCTACTCTTCATTATTCATTACAAATCCCTAAAATTCAAAATACCAAACTTTCACCTGTACCACATCGAAATTCACAAATAAAATCATAATTTCTATTTTTTATACCATCACATTGTTGAAAATTAAAATAAAAATATCCCTCAACTTAAACCCCTTCCACTCACTACAAAAATATAAAAACCAAATGGAAAATACAGATCCAACGTACCACAAAGAGACACGAGGGAAAAAAGGTTGAAAAAAAATACACAAGAAATAAAAGTGAAAGTAAAAAAAAAATGAAAATGAGAATATAAACTACAAGGAGACATACATCGAAGACAATGAGCGAGCTTGATTGTAAGCATTACATAGGGCAGCTGTCTTTCATCTTCACAACGCACTCACGTGTACACTCACTTCCGTATTATATATTTACATGTATATAAAAAGTCCTTTAAATATGTGTCCTCTTTACTACACCATCACAGTGTCTCTATAAATACAGCAACAGAGTACACTTTGATATTTTCTCCTCTATTTTTTTCCCTTTTTCCTTTTTGTCATCGTACAATTACAAATATCCACACACATAGACAGACACACAGACTTTGCACAGTTACATTTAATCACATATTTATCTCTCACCTAGAAATTATTCCGATTATTATCAAGGATTCACATATGAATAAAAATAAGACGGAATATTTTTTTTTCTTCATTCACGTTCTGTTTCTATTTTAATTTTTTTTCTTGTAACTTTATTCTTTTGATTTGAAGTGATAAAGAGGGTTGAGGATAATTGTGAATGTGTGAAATAAATATCTCATGATTTTATATTCGTGCATATTTCAAACTCTTTCACATTTTATATTTATAATCCGACTTGTATGACTGAAAAGAAAGAAAAAAATGATTTAGACTACTTGTTTCACTCTTCATTGTCTTCTCATTCATTTTGATACACTCACACACACACACCCATATATATATATATATATATCTTGGATTAATTCGATACAATCGACAGTGGCATTGAACAGCAAAAGGATAGAAAAAAAATCCATTAATACTTTATTGATAAAAACAATTCATTAAACATAAAGAAATTTATTTGTTACAATTACCATCCAAATATTTATTCAATGACAAAAAAAATTAATCAATTCGTACACTTCCAAGTGTTATATGAAACAAATTCCATTTCATACAAGCGAAAAAATTATTTTGTTGTGAATATTCAATGAATGCTGAGTTAATGTTAAATTTCTGGCAAATATAATTTTGGCGATAGTTACAAAACGTCAGTTGAATGAACCTCGAAGTTGTTAGACAACTCGCTGTTGCTTTCACGTCTTTAAATTAAATTTCACTCTTCAGCCATTGACATAACCTACGCATCTAAAATCAAATTAACACTGCGTTCACCCTGTAACAAATAAAATTTTGTAATTGTTACTAAATATTTATTCGCCAATCATAATTAAAACATTTCATAACGATCACAAAGTCTGACATCTAAACAATTCCTATTGTCGACACAACATTAATAATAAGATAATATCAATATTATAAATAATAAAAATAACAATGCGAATAATAATAATGAATGAAGACAATAGTGGAAAGTTAGAGACATCCTTTTGTCTAAAATATGTGTATATGGTTGAGTTACGTTATAGAGAGGTAAAATATCGGACGTGCTACGTTGTAATTTAATAATGCGGGAAGAATATGATGAGACAATAGAATTGAGGTGGAGAAGTGTAGCAGAGAGGGTGAGGGATGGATTGGAGACAGGAATATGCACGCAATTGTGAGGATTGGAAACGATAAGTAAGTGTAGTTATATGTGTGGTAAGATTTTGTATATATGTATTATTTGTATGTTTTCATAGAGAGTGTCTTATGTTTAATCCTTCTTGGATGCGACTTCTGTTTGTGGTATTAATTCGCATCGTAGGACGAACAAATCTCTCAGACGTGTATATAAGTGGGTGATATATTTGTTTGTATGTAATAACTTGTTTTGTGTTTGTGTGTATTTGTATACATATATATCAATTGTGGATTCACGTATGTGTGAGAAAGTTATTAATTTTGGTGGGAGATTTTTCGTTTGTTGATGAATTAAAATAATGAATTTTCGATTTGTTGCATATTGGACTTTGGATATGTATTATCTACATAATTTTTTATTCACAGATATGGTTTTAGTTCATACGATGAATGTATTTGTACTGATTAATAATCATTTTGATTATTTTGATTTTGATAATTTGGAAATTTTATATCGACTACGCCGTAAAAGTTTTTTTTGTTTTCATGATATCACTTTAACGTTAATAGAATCATAAGAAGAATTGAAGATTTTCGTATTAGAATTTTGTGATGAAATAAAAAAAATTACAATAATGCACGAATCAATTTTTATACGTCTGATCAATTCTAATAACAAGAGAAAAAGAATAGATTCGTAGTGGTCAGCATAAAATTAACAAAATCCACGAAATTTCGAGATTATGTCTTTCTTTTTTTTCTGCAAAGTGCAGTGGAACCTTTTCTTCTTGCGACAATAGGGACCAACGTAAAATCGAGAAGGATAGTGAAAATATTAAACAGGGTCGTGCTTTGGGTCCAAAAGAGTGTGTTGGTGTGAATGTATGTAGGCATTAGTAGAAGCAGACAAAATGGGTCAAGGTGAAATTCAAGATGAATTAAATTCGATAAGTATTCAGTATATAATCAATTATATTCGCTAGTATATTGACTGATCAGTAATTCAATAGGAATTCATTTATTATCAGCCGTACTCTGACAAAAAAATAATTTGATAAGGATTGATTCCAAAAATATGGGAAAAATGATAAATTTTCATTGATTTTTGTCAATTATTCAAACTGTTGCATGAAAATAAATAATTATCCGATCAATAAAAATAATTATGAATTATTTTCCTCATCCGTAAGTCAATCAATGGAAAAATCCATGGGAATTTCTCTAAATTTTCATTAATTAACTATCCCCCAAAAACTTGACCAAAATCAACTTTTTCCCTTCACAATCCTCCTCCTCTCACATTTTTAAAAAAAAACCAAACTAAAAGAAAAAAAAGAATCCCATTCACTCACTAATAGAATAAAAACGAGAAATAAAAAAAAATATCAATTCTGATCTTTAATTTAATTACACAAATAAATTCCTGAAAGCACTCCAATAACAATACCTTCACGTGAATATTTGATCCAACACATAAACACACTGTTTTACAACAATAGTTATACATATATAGGTTAAATGGGTTTTTGGCAATGAATAGAACCATCACGAATATACATCTACATATCTATGCGTATCTATATACGACACACATTGAAAGTACAAACTATTATCAGTACGAATACTCAGCGATAGCAACGCTAGTTCAATTCAAAATTTTCAATGAACCAACGTTATGAAACAAACAAATATATATATATATTTACGTTATATATACATGAAGGATGGACTCTTCTATTCCATCAACTTTACCACATTTACGTTCAAATATTTACATCCATACATGGATGCATTTACCTATATGTGTTATGTGGCATAGATTTTGCGACGAATGAGGCCGACTCTCGACGCGCGTCTTCTGACGCGGCGAGGATGTCGCGGAAACGCGACGTCCGGCGATAATGTCCGTCAACAGCGACGAGCCAAAACCCATTCTACGACAATACACTATTGTTGCCAACTTATTCCATTACAGATAACTCGGTCGGTTCGTGTTGCCACTGTGTGCTTTCTCTCTCTCTTTCTATTTCTCCATGGTTTATGTGTATGTAATATGAAAACAGCAGAGCACTGAACAGAATCGAATACACGAGAGTATTTGATGGTATCGGAATGAATTTAGATAGTTAAATTTGTAAAGTATTGAGGTTTGGTTTTTTTTGGGCGTTGGGGTTTGGTTGATTTTTCTTAAGTGAGTTTGAAATTTGTAGATTTTTTTTTGTTATGGGTTGATAATTGATGGGAGTTGATTTGATTTTTCTTGGGAATGGATGGTGGATGATGGAGAACTATTTGATGGAGAATGAGATTGAGATAAGGACATTGGGATTTTTTTTTGCGTTGTTTTATGAAGGTGGAATTTTTATTCTTGGATGGTGCATTGTTGGAGAACAGCAGAATATTTGGCTCGGGTTGAAAATGAAATAATGGTAACATAATTTTCTAAGTTTGCTTGGATGTGATGCCAAATTTTGTGGTCACTCGTCATTTTCGAACGTCTTTTTTAGTGTATTATTGAATTATATTGGTGGATCTAAATGATGATGACTAATTTATCATTCATATTAATTTTCGATGTCCATTTAAAAATTGAAGAAAAATTTGATTGAAAAATAAGAAAACATTTTCATGATGAATTCGATGTTAACTAAATTTTCAAATTTTTTTCACCTCTTTCCTTCGATTTAGAACGACAACGAACCATAAATAAAAATTAAATTTTGTTTTATTTCATTAATTTATAATATTTATTCAATAAATAAACTCATAATCATATTCAAATTATTAATCGTCATTAAGAAACACTTAAGATATCTATCGAATACAATTGTTCTTCCCAATCGTTAATTTCTTTTATCGGTTCAACTAATTTGTCTCAAGGGTGCGGCAATTCTCGACCTTTATCAACCCCCCATCAGAGCAACTCGAAAAGAAAAACCCCTAAAAACACCCAGGATCATCTTAAATTAAAATCCAATAACTATTTCAACCAAAAATTATCAACACCTCAAATTCAATGAGAAAAAAAAACGTCTCAAATAACTAAATTGACAAACTAAAAATAAACTGTCAATAATTTTCCCATGAACTTTCAAAATTCCATTCACACATGAATACATATTTTTACATGTTATAAAATTCACCATTGAAATGGTTTTCAACTGTACATATAAAAAAGCAACTGGAGAATTGATACGTGACAAAAGTTCAAACAAATTTGAGGGACACTTGATCCTTTTTCTGGCCTTCACTTTAACATTGAATAAATATACAATTGCATCATATATATATATATATATATATATATATATTTGTCGCCAAGGAGGGGAAGAGACGAAGAATGCTAGAATCGCGCGCCTGTTGACGGCGAAAAGTGGTGCTGTTTAATATTAAAATAAGCTAGTGGTGCGCTCTCTGCTTGTGGCAGGCACGTAGATGCATATCGCTCGTTGCATTACGAAAAGACGCGCGGCGCTCTCAGGCCACTTCTCATACCGGCATTTTTTTTCTCCCTTCAAGGGGTTGAAGATAGAGGAAGGACTTGGTGGGGAATGGAGTTTATAGGCCCAAGGAGATTCGCACGGGTAGAAGAGAAAGAAGGAAATTTTAATAGCTATTTGCTTATATGGCAAAAGTGTGAGAAGAAAAAAATGAGGAACAAAACGGTGAAAGAAAAAAAAAAAAAAGGAACAACTTGTTACAAAAAGACTTGGAGATATTCGACTTTAAAATCAGCGTTTTGTCGTCGCCCTTTTTATCTCGATTGCACCCTTTAATCCACCTCACGCACTTCTATAATATCCGTAAGTTATTTGTGATAAGAAAGATTTGGGGAGGGATGAGAAAAAAAAATACGAAATATGATAAAGGAACGGTGGGGAAAGTAGAAAATAGAAAGTGGAGAGACACATCGTTATTATTATAATGAAACTGATGTGTGTGTATATTCTGTAATGGCACAGTCTTAAAATCCGATATATATTAAAGTATAATATAAGTTGTCCATTAAAATACGCTTAAGTATAGCAATAAGTACGCGCGAGCCTAACTGACAACCACTTAGAAAATACTTCCCAACCAGATGCGGATTAAAGTGTCCAAACTTAGGGAATTTATTGAACAAAATAAATAATAAAATGTCGCGTAGTATATTTCTGTAATATATGATGTATGTGTCTGAATAAATATTATCGTTGAATATTGAATTTATTTTTACAGAGTAAACTAAAAACTGGAGAATTGTCCAGAGAAAGGATGTTGTAAAGCATTTAAAATTCAACTTTGAAATTCGAAAAAATTGTTCAATATAATTTTGACATCGAAGGTAAATTTTTGTTTTGAATTTTGACAGACTATTGCACGGAATGTATAATACTAAATAAAAATATTACAAATCCACATTAATAATAATTAAATTTAAACTTAATATGATTTAATAAAATTTACCAAAAAATTCATTCGTAGCTGTGATAAAATAAATTATTATTCTAGCAATAAATAAATGTTTAATTTACCTAAAATTTGTAGGGATAAAAAAATATTTAATAACAGTTGAAAAAATTTCATTTGATACAAATTTAATGCAGTTAATTAGATTCCAGTTGCATAGATTGCATGTCAGTGGCTAAAGACTGAAGTCAAATGTAGAGACGTATAAATTATAGCGATAAAGTTGTCTACGAACTTTGAGCGAAGTTCAGTCATCTGACATTTTGTAACTGCTACCAAATACACATTCAGTGCAACTCAGTATTGTCTCCATTCAACGTACATCAACTAAGTACAACCGCACAATTTCTTTCTATCCTCAACAAAACTTACCATAACATTTAAAATTACAACAATTAATAAATATAAACACCAAAAAACCCAAAATTCTAATCAAATAAATCTCAAATTGTCAACCAAAATTCTTTTATTCATTTATATAAAGCACTAAAAATTCATTTTGCATAGAACCTGTCTCGCCAGTGTTGCTTAAAAATACATTCAACACATCCTCGATATATTTCACCTTGAGCCAACACTCTCACACTTTTAAAGGTCAAGGGTCAAAACAAAGACACAAAACTGTTGCAGTGGTGGCAGAATTTTTGCGCCCGCGCATTAAACCCTTACGATGGATTAGGTGGGGCTAAGCGTCGTTGCTGAAGAGAAAATAAAAAAACAAATACGAATAAATGTACGAGGGGGGAAAAAGGAGAAAAGTCTGCATATAACTGTCGAATGTACAGCACGTACATGAAAGAAGATCCTGGAAGTACGTGGAATACTCATATCTGTCTGGTAGAATGCAGAAAACCAGTTGCAGCCAAACATCACAACCACCAACATCAGCCATATTGCCATCTTCTTCTTGGCTATTTCATCTTTCATGGCGTCGTATCTTTGCTTCGCTTCTTTTTCACACTGAAATCTCGTTGGTTCTTATTCCTGGGTGATTAATAAATAAATGTTGAAAAATAGCTTCTGTTATTTGTTGTAAACTTTTGAATAGACAAACAATTATAAAATAGTTTAATATTATAAATGAATTAGCAGCGTTTTTTGTTTTATATCATCATGTGTTATCAATTTTATTCTTAATGTTCATTAAGTATTTATTAGTCTTTTTCTTTTCAATTTAATTATCTGTCGTGAAATTAATTCTTCTTATTCATTATTCGGAAATGGACATCAAGGTGGAACTTTTTATCACAAAAATTCGTGTTTTGATGTAGAGGGAAACGATTGAAATGAACTTTTTGGGATTATTTCTGATCAATGATGGATTTTTTTAGATTTAACTCCCCTTTTTCAGTATCAGAGAAAAAATTCAGATTATTAGTCTCTACTCTTAAACGATCGTTCATTTCATCAATTCTAAAATTTCTCCAAATTGAATACACGTCACACATTATTCCAAACTTTTTGTTCTGCTTTGCATTAACACCTGATCAATATAAAAAATCCTCACTATCTTTATTCATCAAATCACCATTTTCTCGACAGAATCAACTACTCACCGATCAAAATCGTCCCAATATTTCTTTCATAAACACAAAATAAAACTCATTCGAACTTAAATTCCACTTTTAAAATTCAACCAACTTCAAAAACATTCACCAACCCTTTTACCAATTAATCACATCAATCCATCAACAAAAAAACCATCTTCAACTGAACTACTAACTACATTAAATTCTCGCGTTAAAAAATCATCCCTTCACATATTTTAAATATTATTTATCCATCAATGTCAAACAAAAATGAATTAAATTCCTCTCATTTCTCCATCGCATTTTATGTCTTTTACGTGTTACAACAATACATATATATATTCTGTGCTCACCTGTATTTTCCACCTGTTCATTTGGGCGTCACTATCACCCGTTGGCTCCACCTACATCCCACCTAGCGACGTCAAGCGTCCAACGACGTCACGGGAACGTGCAACACTCTCATTGGTTCGCAACATCGACTCTGAAAAAGTCTTGTTGTATTTTATTATTTCGCTCATACACCCAGCCTTACTGGCTTCACATATATTTTATATATCTGTACACACACACACACAATTTATATCTGTAGATCTATAAACGAGCACCGTGCTCGAATGCGCGATCTTACTCTTACTTTCAACATTCCCCTGCCCTCTCTCCATCGTCTACAAAGTTCACTTCTTTTTTTTCCATCTTTTATTTTCCTTTACCTCGACGCGCCAACCTCTTTTCCTAGAAATCCCCCCAACATATCCCAAGGATATGCGCACAACATTCGACGAATCCTGTCGTATCTTGAGACGGTGGAGATGAAAAAAAAAAGAAGATGTTTACGTGTATATGTTAAGGATAAAGGGAAAAAACGAAAGGATAAAAATAAGAAGTTGGAAAAGAAATAAAAAAAAAATTCGCCTTCTTCCAATTCCCAACTCAGCTTCGACGCGCGTTGCACACACCCTAATCCTTCTTTGTCTACCATCGACAGTTGGCCAATGTTGTCGGGTGGTTTAAGAGTGGCGGGGGCGGTTCTCTGCATTTTATAATTCTTGCGGACGGACGTCCATTACGTCTGTATCTACTTTAACGATGAATATGACATTTTGTCAACATGATATTTTTCTTTCTCTGCGAATTTTTTGTTGAAGAGAAAACAGGGGAATGGAAATAAAAATGGGAAAAGAAGAATCGAAAATAATAATTAATTGTTATAAAATCATTTTAATTTTGACATTTTCATGATTTTCAGTGCTCAATTTTCATTGTTTTTCTATAACTTTTGATACAATAAATAAAAATTACAGTTTCGTTTGTGATATTGATTGTTTATTACATCTTATGCTCTGTAGAATTTAATTTTTGTTGGGTTTTTATTATCATAGTTGAGACTCTTTTAATAATTAATGAAAGCATCAATTGACAAATTCTCGAAAGATATTTATGGTCAGTTAATGCATTTTGTGAGTGTTAATAGACATAAATTGTCATTACTTTTTTTTTCTATTCATCTCAATTTTCAGTTTGTTAATGACTAACAAAATTTATTGTATCAATCAATGTTTATTGAACTTTATTTGGTATGAATGCACTTTTATTTCTCTTGATTCATCACCGACATTTGATTCGATGTTTTACACAAATTATATTTCCAATTTTTTATTTCGTGTAATGAACGAATGGATTTATCAATACAAAATCAATTTAAAAATAAAAAAAAATCAATTGCAACTGTGCTAATTTAATCAGAAGTTCCTTCTTTCAGTTCTCTTTTATTTACCATTTTATTTTTGGATAGACATTGTGATAGAGGATGTAGAAATAAATGTATCTGTATATGTATTTTATCGTTTCTCCTCACGCAAACAGCAGATGCTGAATTATCCACGTTAACATTCGGTAAATTCCCATCGTATTGGTGTAGTCCATAACATTATTTTCAACATCGTGTAAAGAAACAATAAATTAATAACTAATTAAATGTTACATCCATCTATTGTGCAGCTCTAGATATCATTTTTGTTTCCCATTTTTTTTTCGCCTGTTCTCTTCGATTTATTGACTCTCGATGCAATTGATTTGGAAATTTTATTTCACACCATCAATCAATTGGTTGGGATGTGAATTCATGAGAGAATAATAAAAAAAATGTACTCCATTTATCACAGGTAAAATTATATTCTCTGTCGTCAACTGTCAGATTTATATAGAATTTCATTAAATTTATTTCACTAGTCACCCAAATTCAAATCTGTAAATTAATTATTCAATTATTTTTTATGAATTTCAAATTTTTGTGATTTAATTTGTAAAATTTTGAATATCCACAAGTTAAAAAATGATTACATCAAAATTTATTCAGACTAAATCGACCTCTGATTACAATTCGTACATTTTATTCCCCTATTTCCCCATCAAAATTTATAATAACAAAATTTTCCATTCACTCTTCTCTATTTGAAATAACTTTATCGTATTCATTCACATCAACAAGGATCAACACTGTAATAAACGCAGCCAAACCACAATATAAAACAGAACATTAAAATAAATTCATCCACTCATTCAAACCTTTCATCTACCCAAGAGAAAGAAATAGAAACAACTGAATACAAAATAAAATAAAAAATATCACCAACCACAACAATAATAATAAAAATTAAAAGCTGTATCACCTGAATCCAACCCTGAAGACCTGTCATCATTCATCCAACTGTCAACTCCTGACACCTAAACCCTCACCAAAACTTCTTGCACCATAAAATCTCCTAATTTCACCACATCTCATACACAAAACCTCACCATATATCATCCCTTCATACTCGACATCAAGACAATACAAGAGCAATTTCCATCACAACAGAGAAAACAACATAGAAAAAATAATAAAAAGGGTTTTCTTTTTCTTATCCATTTTTACTTAACTTTTGTATTAAATGTATCAAAAGACGAATGACGTGCGTGTGTCTGTTTGTTGCCGGTATTTTTTCACTTATTGCCAAGATATCCTCTCAATTATTATATACACGTCTAGTATAACACGAGGGACACTGAACGCGCGAGTAACGGTGTATATTGGCATGTAAGATAGATAAAGAGAAGAATATGAGAAGGTAGTAGAGAAGAGCCGCGTTTATAAGCCACCAAAGCCGATGCAGGCACAAGCCTACACCTGGTGCGAACCGACCCCGTGGGACGACGATTGTTATTCGTTCCGCAGCTTGTTTTCTCCAATGAGCGCCGTATTATACGTCTATATATATATAGAGATGCACAGTAAGCGTGTTGTTTCGTGTAGAATTCTGTCGCGCGAGTCGCACAATTTTTCCTTTTATTTATTTCCTTTACTTTTGTTCTGTATTTTTTTTTCCACTTGAAATCTACACGAGATTTAGTCTCGATTATTTCTCATTTTCTTATCTCTCTTTTTCTTGTTTTATCCTGTTGGTATTTTTCCTTGTTTTTATATTTATGAGGACAATGATTGGCGTGTGGTTATTGTGCAAACTGAAACTTAAATTACGTTTGTAGTATTTATTTCAAGTGTTTTATTGTATTTTTTTGTTTTATTTATTTATTGGTGTTGTTGTTCGTGGTGGTGGTTGGAATTATTTGTTTTGTGATAGATATTGAACACGTATATCGTCATGAGGGAATTTTTTTTTCTTGTATTGAATTTATTGGTGATGGATAAGTGAGAGATGAAATTGGAAAGTTTCAATTGGTGAAAAGGGAAATTGTTGGGGGTTGAAAAATTTAGGTATTAGCAATGATGGGATGTAATTCTGTTGATGTATCAATTGGACATGAAATTATGGAATTGTTAATTTATTTAGTCTTTTTATTCTTAAATAGTTTTAAAATGATAATAGAAATGTCTATAAGATGTTTTGAGTTGTTTTAAAATACACTGGGATTGTTGAGAGACAGTAAAAGTTAAATAATAATTAATGAAAAATTAAAATACAGAATTAATTGTTCAATTGTTAATCGAAATGAAATTCCAGAAATTTTTGTTTTATTTTGCCAATGAAGCATTTACAAAATTACCTGTCACAGTTAATATCACGTTTTTCTTAGACATAATTCAACCCTGTGAAAAATTAGCATACGCATTTTTCATGAGTCTTCCAAGATTATGGCAAATAAAAAAAGAAATGAAGATGAATTGAATTATTCATTATGCATCAGTTTATTCTTTCTCAACTGTACAGTATTCGTTATTTCGCATGATAAAATAACACATTGATCATGAAAATATTGATAAACTATTTCGCATCCAACAGGTATATATATAAATTTACATTGAATTTTATATTATTATCAAATTAGAATTTTAATAAGTTACGAGAAATTAATTCGATGGGTTTCTATATAGAATAATTCTAGTGTAATGTTATTTATTGACTTTGATACAGAAATTGCAATAAAATAATTTTGAATTTATAACTAAATTTATAATCAAAAACATGAATTATTTGGAACTCTCACAAAAGTGTTCTCATCATCTGCTTACAAAATTTAAATATAATAATACAACACATTAACAAATGAGTGACATCCACTATCTCAATTTGTATCTAATGAACTAAAAAAAAAAGAAATAAATTTTTCTAATAAAATCCAAAAATAAATAATCCAAATCACAAAATCTTCTTTTTGTATTGTTATAAAATTTTTAATTTTCTCATTGATTCACAATAACTATAAAATTCCGAATTTGTGATGGAATGTTTTGTACAATGCATCAACGACAATAAAATAAGTTGACAGTCAAATCCACATCTAACTCACAATTCAAAATATTCAAAAACTCTGTCAATAATTGATTAAATATAATAATTCTTTCTATTTCTGTATCCACTCACTCTTCTTTTTCACTAAAACTTTGCAAAATATAAACATAGACTTTGTCCCAAGCTGCGCAAGCCATATAAACTTCTGAAGAAACCACCAAAGCAAAGAACTGTATATAACTAAACATATATATTTCCACCACAGGGACCATGAGACCGGTGGAAATACGCGAATCATGTAAATTGTGAAAAATATGTCTGGCAAAATGATTTACAATATCTAAACATACTCCATTTTATATATATATATATATATATATATATAAATACTTATCTCTATCTGTATAGATACATATCAATTTTGATTTTGAAGCACACATAAGAAAGGGATGACTAAAAAAAAATCTCTTTTGTTTGCCTTCTTTTTGTTTCCTTCATTTTTTCACTTACGTTTTACCACTGAATTTTACGTGCAATTCAATATAAGACGTCGCACAATGCGGCGGGTATGGCACGATCGTAAAACAAGACAAACAAATTTTGTTGTCTTGATATATGTCTTATATAGTGTTATTTGGCCGACAGAGGGGTGGCAGAAGGGTGGCAGTGAGTTGTTGAGATGAGATAAACATATATATCAACATATATAAAATCAGGGCAATATAAATTCAATATTATGAAATGAGTGTTTGTGTTCTACGAATAATAAGGAATTAAGAGGATTATGAAAGTGAGTTAAGGGATGTTTTATTCGTGGAACCGAAAGCGATGGTATTTTTTTATTTTTCTAATTTGTTTTGTTTTTTTGATTGGACTTTTATTCATTTTCATTTGAGAGTGAAGTTTGGATTAAATAAAAACGATGTTAACTCTAAACTTCGATGGATTTTTTTAAGTTTAATTAAAGGTGATTTTGAAAATAAAATATTTGCAAATTGACAGGCTCAATAAAAAAAAAATTGAATAATTTTACAATTTTCACGTCTTCTCATTCACATTATTCTAAATTGTTTCATAAAAACTTTGGTGTACTTGGAAAAATTGAAGAAAAGTTACATTTCCTTTTTTTTTCCTCGCAATGAATTGAATGATCTGAATCAATTTCAGTAAAAATGTTGATTTCTTGTATCGAAATTTCACAATCCTTAAACCTGTCTCTCATTTGAATTCCATTTGGGTTCATAGGCGACCCAATTTTATCAGAATCAAAAATCTTCTCTTTTCTTTTTGTTTCCGTTGAGTGAGGGGCGCCATATTGCTCGACAATTCACAACTCTCGTTGCAACCTCCAAACTTTCTGCTTGGGGAGCTCGATGTTGAAATCATAATCTCAAACCATGGAAATTACTTTGTGTTATTAATATATGCCATAAATATTTCAATAAATTCAAAAAAGACTGAATTTATTATAAGCTCAAAGAGAAATCATAAAATTTATGTCAAAATGTCATTGAAAAATTGAAAATATCAATTTTATCAATTTATTTAGTCAATGAAACATTGAACGAGAAAAAAAATTCTCTACATCTAAAAGTAGATCTGTTATGAATTTTTGTTAAAGTTCCAAGTCAATCAATAAAGTGAGACATAAAAACCAGCAGAAACTTTCAACAACACTTCATTATACTTCAATGAATAATTCGTAACATTTTGGTATCGATTAAAATCCTTAGAATTCATTAATTTATATTGAACATGAAATATTTACATAGATACATATAATTAAACCTATCTCGTTTCAACAATGATTGAATTTAATTATTAACACGATCAAACTCACTGAACTATTTAACTACGCGTAAGTTTATGTAGATTTCTCGAAGGAATAATTATTCTAGGACACATTATCACCCTTACTAACTCAATTCTTGTTGTTTATACCCACATGTGTATTTATTTATGCTTTCACAGACAATTTATTAGAAGAAAATACCATTATAAATATCTAAATTAGCTTCGCATATTCCATATTCCTTTTCGTTTTTCATTCTTGAGGAATGTTACAACCTAAAACACAGAAAAAAAAATCGAGAATAAAGTGGACTGCACCAATCACTCACAAAATGATTGTGGGAAAAGGAAAAATATCAGAATAATTATAAAAATTCAATTTACCCCAATGTTCATTTTACCCTGACGTTCAAGTTCTTCCATTCGCTTCTTACGTTTTCCCAGTTTAGATTCGTCGTCATAAATACAACGAGGCTTATGAATTCCTGGGAAACACTGTCCGTGGTAGTGACATCTCCAACCTAAAGTATCACATCCTGGCGTGCACACATTATCAACACACAAATCGGTGGTCGCGCAATCGGTATTTACATTGCAATCTAAAAACACAAAAAGAAATAATTGCAACGAATTGATTCCCCAAAATTTGAGATTGATTAAGAATGATAAAAATTCAAAGTGTCTTCAATGTGATTTGAATTAACGTTAGTGAGAATTTTTCCCTATGGAAATCACAATAATTCGAAGAAAAGGCAAATACGAACAGTTAAATAAGAAAAATTCCCGAACTTATTAATCAGAATTTTGATAAATCAAGTACTCACCTTTAGTACATCTCTCAAGAGGTTTACCATCATACCCCGTTGGACAGGTCCAATTAGCAGTGTGGTTAATTCCACGACAAATTGCGTTGGTTGCATACGAATAAAAATTGATATTGCAAACATTTACGCACCGGCCCCCCAAACATTGCTGGTAGCTGACACACTCATTATTCGCTATACATTCTATGAAATAATAAAAAAATAAAATTTAGAAAGATAAGAAATAAAAATCATGAAAACGAATGTTCTCAAAACAACTTGAAGACATCGGATGAGTTGTGTTATCACTTCACCACTTAAATGATCGATAAAAACTGATGAAACAATAGAAAAAAAAGCAAATAACAAAAACAATTGATAACTCGTCTTTTCAATCGTCAAAATAAGAAATTTCTCTTTGAAATCTCTAATAATTCTAGAAATCCTAAGACTAAAATTGTCTTTTATTAGTAAAACTTAGCTTAGAATTGATCATACCTGAAAATTCAGATTTACATTCTTACATTCTGAATTTAAATCTGTTTTTGACTTACTCTTTATGTCCACTGGTATTGATGCTTCAGGATTCTTAGAAACGTTACAGCCCTGCACCATAAAAAACCAAAATTAAAATCCAACCAATTCAAAGTAACATAATGTAATTTAATTATCGATCATCGCCTGACTATGATGATTAAAAAAATGTGTTTCATTTTACAATACTTACATCAGTTCCCGAAGAGAAGAAACAGAAGGCGACAGTGATTGAAATGAATATAAATGACATACTGATCTTCATTTGAAATTTTTCTTAATTATAGTAAATGTAATTGAAATTTTTTTCGGGAGTGTCAAGTAGAAACGATTGCTGGATACGAATAATTTGGAAATTGTTCAGACCTTTTTATAGTAATAATGGAACAATTACGACCCGTATTGGTGACGTCTGAATTTTCATGATATCTTGTAATTATGAAATTGATGCCCACAACTGCTGGCTCATCTTTATTGGAGTTGGGTCGCCGAGTGCAAAAGTAGCCTTGAGGTAATGATAGTTAATAATGAGTCGTATCAATTTGAACAATTAATTTCCAATTCTTCCCCGGATTTTAGTTTTGGTTGAGTATTCCAAAGAAATATAATCTCATTCTTTTCAGTTATCAATGATTTGTAATTTAGCCTAGGAAAGGCCATCAATGACCCAAATATTTTATAAATGTCAGATTTTTCTATAATTATCAAGATCAAACAATTGCGATTGTTAATCGACCAGGTATTGACTATTAATTACACCATCGTCGAAACAGTTTCGTTGCATTGTGGTAGAGCCTGTGGATTTCATTCGGATAATCTAATTCAGTTAGAAAGAGATAAATTTTAATGGATCCACACCGGTCTTCTCTGAATTCTTTTTCATGGTTGGCTGTCTGACAAAAAGTTAATGAAACAATAAAGAATTTTCATCAGAAAATCGTCAAAATGGTAATTGAATTAAGCTTAAAAAAATTTTGTATGTTGTCTTTTATTGTCATAATTTTTTTACTAATCATCAAGGAGAGAGTAAATTTGTATAATGAATAACTGTTCTCAAACTAAATTTTTCTGTATGATAGAAAAATATTATGATGAAACTACACAACATTTATTTCATTGTCGTGATAATTATTTGAAGCAAATAATTTAGTTGACATGATTTAAAGTACAATGTTTTTGAAGTTGTGAAATATATGAGAATTATAGTGGGGAATGAAAGATCAATAGAAGAAAACTGGAATGCCGTAACTATTAAAAAGTAAATGAGTGATTGTTCAAAATAGCTTTCGATATTAACAATTTATTTCTTTCGACAGTTTCTATACACTCAATTATGTTTTTTTGTTCAACATGTTATCGTTTTTTTTTCTGTTTACAACATTCGATCGACATCACTTACATCGTAGATTTATATGACCTTGACATTTAGCTTTTAAGAAAAATTTTTTTTACTCAAGTTCAAATGAAATAGGAACAGGCAAGATTGAATGTACGCAGAGCTGACTGACGCATTATTTTTAAATAGCATTTGATAACAAAAAAAAAAAAAAAAATTATTATTAAAATGAAAGCGGTACGTGTTATATTATACGTAGTCGATGGAAAATTTTTTTGATCGTATCGACCAGTGATAAAACCATATTTTCAATGATTCTAGTTCGAATTTATGGATTCTGAGAATAATGAGAATTATTTTTTATTTTGATCTACAGAATTGATTTGTTTTTAGGTCAGAATAAGAACAACTCAATTTAGAAAAGCTGAATTTATTTTCATCATTATTATGTCTCTTATTTATTTTTTAATAAATAAATTAGCTTCATTAGAAATTTAATAAATTCGTAATTGGATTACTTATCTCTAAATTTTTTTAATATTGGGGAATTGGATACGATGTGAATTTGTTGTATAATAATTACTGGTAAATTTATGTACTGATGTTTGGAACGAAGTTTTAGTTAATTCAAAACGGACGAGGTGGAACATTAGAGGAATAGAGAAAGACAGTGGTTATATGTGATTATGTTTCGAGATGCCGAAGAAGAACAGTAGGGCTCGCGCGTGCACTTTCCATAAAATCTCATTGTATATGAGATCACTTAGGGTTGCGCAGCCCCCGGGGAGGGAAAACATTAACGACGCCCAAACGCAAAGTGTTGAAATATATACATGAGGACGTCTATGTTTGTATGTAGACAATGAGCGTGGATATTTAAAATTTATCAATTTTTATGGGTTTTATCGTTCGAAAGACGTAAATAAATATAAAATAAATTGAATTCTACGACAATCATCAAATTGATTTGAAAAATATATATCAATGTTAAATATGAATGTAAAATGAATTTATCATTTTGTTGACTCCCCATAAAGTTTATGACGAAATAAATTTGTTGTTATAATTTTGCTAATGATAAAAAGACACAAAAAATTAATTTCACATTCAGATTTATATTTATCAAAATTGAACATTTAATATATCTAAACCTATAAAAAAATTGATACTGCGAAAATTCATTTAGTCCAATAATTCTGACCCAGAAAAAGTGAATTGTGCGAAACAAAGAAAAATTCATACTCACGTGTGCTATTTTACAAAGCTTACTAAATAAGAATATCTTAGTTGAATATCAATAATAAATAGTTCACAGTTGACTTAAAAAATTTACACTTTGACACTTTTCTCCACTCACACAATCTTTTGCTCTTGTTTATTTTTCTTCTCCATGTTAAGGGTAAGTGTGTAGCACAAGGGTAGAAATTGACTTGGTCTCATACACACACACACACGCGCTTCGTTATCGTTCTAGGTTCACCTTAATATTGCATGAACGGTCGAGTTGCTTCTTCAACAGACCACATGTATATCTCCAAATAAATTGAAACATCCCTTGTTTACAAACGAAAAAAAAAGCAGGAAAAATAAATATAGATAAAAATTGTACAACGCCCCCTTTTTTATTACCTCCTTCGTCACTGTATCTTTGTCATTCTGCCATCAGACGAAAATTCACACAGAGAGAAAATCAAGAGACAAAAGAAGTAACAAAGAGAATGCGAAAAAAAAAACAATTCCAAGTGCAGACTTTCATTTTACTCATTTTTTTTTATTCGAATGGAAAAGAAAGTAAAATAAGAAGTTGAGAATAGAGATCGGTAACACGACTCGTCGATTTTCGTACAAATTTCAACGCCTCCGGAGCACCTTTTTCACCAAGAACAAGAACTTATGTGGGAGATTGCACGTGTGATGGCGCCGCAAGCGTAATCTCTTCTATCTATCTATATCCAATACTCACACGTACACATATGTGGATTCGTCATTCTTACTTCCATTCCTTTTGACATAGTCTCTCACATTTAACATTATATATCGATAACGATAGACTCTCTGTCTCGTCGTTCGGTAGTAGAATGAAGAAATATTAACAGACGATTTTCTTCGATAAAATGAAATTGTGGCTGGCAGTAGTTTAAGGACTAAAATTTAGAACTTTTACGAAGAATTTCATTCTTCATATAAAATAGACTTGATAAATGGCAAAATAATCATTGGATATTTTAGAATTCTCTGATTTAATGATTCAACCAAAACTTGTTATTCAATACGAAAAATTTTTGTTCCAATTTGTAATTCATTATTTTTCATCCCAATTTTTGAGGCTGACACTAAAATTGAAATTCAACTGTGACTCGCAAAATAGAAACTTGAAAAAAACCAAAATGGTCTGCTAATATTTCATCAGAAAACGTCAAAATCTACTAAAAAAAATTAATCATAATATGAATAAGAAAAAAATACATAATAAAATGAAACAGGATCTCTTTAAAATGCACTTTGAAATAAATAAACAAAAAAATAGGATAATAGATAATGAAAACCCTTTTTCTCATTGGCTTCATCATCGAGAGGATAAACACATACGGCTGTTAAATCCCATTGGACGTTTTAATACAACCGATTTGCGTATACGAAGACCCTCTGTATGCAGCCGGAAGTAAGTTGGTCACTCTAACCACTCGACGGAAGAAGCGATACTACCCATCTCCATAATGCCCCATATACATGTGGATGTGTATACAATCAAAGTTAAAAGTGGAGTGAGCATTTTTATTATTATTTCTTTGAAGAGCCAAACCCATTGTCCTTTACGAGCGGTACACTATCTCCAGAACATTATCCCGCATCCTGCACAGTGCAGACACATCATCAAATCTATAGTAACTTTCAACAATCCACCCACAAACTGATATAACTATAAATGAAAAATAATGAAAAAATATATAAACTGAAAGCGAATTATCTGTGTCAAGTTAGAATAAAAAGAAAATGGGAAATTTAAAAAATTCATGGCTTATGTTTGACGATTTTGATGATATTGAATACAGTGAAAATCGACAGGGGCAGTGAAAATTTTAGACGGGGTCGTGCTTAAGGGGGTTCGAAAGAGTCTGTTGGTGTGAATGTATGTGCAGACAAAATGGGTCAAGACGAAATTTTGAATAAAATTCAATAGATATTCAGTATATTATTCAACTGTTAGATGAAGATAAATAATTATCCAATCAATAAAAATAAATATGAATTATGTTAGTCATCCGATTACCTCAAGAGAACTTCCTTTCTTTCCCTCTATTTCGGAATGATTTGGCGATACCTTAGGTCAATCATTGATCAAAATCTACAAAAAATTTCATAGATTTTTTCCATTTATTCAGCAACAATTATAATTCATCATTCACTAAATAAATCAAAAACAAAATACGTCACAATAGAATAATTTCTATGTGATTCATAAACAAACTAAAATACCTACATTAAGTAACAACTAATATCAATCACACTAAAAATTTATACATACTCATCTCAAGAGCGATACCAATCTCCTTATATTTTTCTTCTTCATCAAAAATAATAAATAATCCACCAAGATCTCAATACCCACCACCATAAAAATCGTCTTAAAACAATAAAAAAAAATACAACAGTTAGAATATTCGGACGAAAATTAGTTGGTTAGCAGTTAATTAATGTCTATCAAATTATTAACTAATAATGTGGATGAGAATCCCAGCTTCAAGATAGACAAGGGTGAGTGGGTAAAGACGAAGGGGGGTGAGAAATAGAGATAATAATGTGAGACCATCATGATGGTTATAGATATATGATATACTACAAACACAGTGTGTTCAGTTGGGCGTGGTTGTTTCGCAGTAAACGTCATCGTCAGGGAGTACTTGACGTCACTAGCCGCATGCCCGTCACACCAACGTCACATTTGCATTAGTCCATATCTACATGCATCCAAACACATATACCAACGTACAGACATACATACATTCAGTACTTATTACATACATTTATATGAATATACCTAAAAGCATTGAATATATCTTCTCTAAATGTGAATAATAAAATTTCTTAATGAATTTCCAATAAGTCGACTGAACAATTTCCGGTGTACTACAAATTTTTTGATGTTTTTTTCTTTTTTGTTGTATTAATTAGTATATATTAATGTGCTTTGCACTCTGTAGTGATGTAGGAATGTTTAAATAATGTCGAGAGAGTGCTATGTATTGAATTGGGTGGGTAAATTGGACCATTAGATTGGAAATGTAATTGGATGACTGTTCGATCGATTCCCAGTCGAATTAACGATCGAGATTTTATCAAACGGAATAAATTTTGACATTTACTTACAAAACATCTAATTCTTGTTCATACACTGATAAAAAAAGTTTTTTTCCACCTAGGAATTCTTTCTCTGTAGTAAAGCAACTGGTATTCCTGATTTGAGAATACCAAAGTTTTTGAAAAACATGGTTTCTGCCTCAGCAAAATACCAAAATAAAAATATGGCCGACTTAAGCTCACTCAATTGACACAGATGCAGAGATGGTAAATCCCATTCGAGCAACTTTTCTCGTACCCTACGATCGGTACATAGAATAATAGCAATTGTAATATAGCTGTGTAATTGTTCAATAAATTATAAATCAGCAAAACTTTTCAACGATGTAAACAAACACGCCAGGAATGTGAAATTGGAGGGAAATCAGAGAATTGGTACCACCACCGCTGCGGTTGTTATGGTAACTTAGGTATTCTCTGGCGAAAAATACCACTTCTTTTATATTAAAGAACGCATATCAAATATAAAAAAACTTGAATAAAAATATTTTGTATTTTGGGTGGAAAACAACTTTTCTTTCGGTGTATCATTCATTTAATAAACTTTCCTTTCTCATTATCAAACCAGTTATCCCCATAAAAACCGAAGAATCATCTCCTATTGCGGGAAAAAATAAACCAAATACCAAACCAATTCCGCATCCAAAAATTTTCCATCATAAAATTCTATCATCTGTAGTAAATCCGATCAATTAAATTTATCTCAACACAAACGAGTTCTGTATCTTCATATACAACGTGTGTAAATACATATCTCTATGTATCTGTAACAACGTAAATGTATACCATCAATACTGACAATATATACACAAACAAATGTGTTGAAGAACAGATGACACTTGAACTGGAATAGCGTAAAGTTTAAATACATACATAACTTTATGTACCCATATGCATCTATATATTTGTGTATTTGTATGTACAGTGTGTGTGTGTATGTGTGTGTGTATTTAATGCGTATTTAAATTCGAAACTATATTATCTAAGTGCGTGAAGAGGAAGAGAAGAGAATGGAGGGAGCAATGAGGTGACGATTGGGATTTACCATTTTGCACTCATTGTGTATATGTTACATTTGCTTCGTATGCGTGGATATACAAATGTATATTGTGATACACAAAAGTGTTGAGAGGTAGAATCGATCCTGTTATATGATACGAGTATATAATATATTTACATACACGTGTGTGTAAATACCGATATATATTGGTGATGTGAATGTGTTGACTTGGCCGAATGACAAATCGAATTATTCTGTCGCCGGCTCAGTGGATTTGATTTTCGCATCCATATCTATACACGCACGCACACATTTACTAATTGTCAATAAATGCAGATGTTTTAATCCTGTAATAAACAACGCATAAACGCATTTTATGTGGTTATTTTAATTTCAAATGGAAATAAAAAAGGTATTTTTATTTTTTTCATTTTATTTTATTCTTTTGTGCTTTTTTTATTTGCATGATGGGGATTTTTCTTTTTGGTGTTTCAAAATTCATTTTGAGATGTGGTAGAGGATTAATAGATGTTTTATGAATGTGAGTGGAATGAGAATGAGGATTTGGAATTTAGTGGGGATAATTGAACATAAAATATGCTATCAGAGGGATAATGAAAGATTTAGATTTTACAGATTTCTTTTTTTCGATTTGGTTTATTTCATTTTTTCAGGTAGAATTTTGATGTGTGTGGGATTTTTTTCTTGGCATGTAAATTTTTGCAGCGCACGATGGTTTATAATCTGGATAGTTTATTATTCAAATATTGGAGAGTTCAATAATGGTTATTAAATGGAATAAATATTCTGTTTTAATTTCGTTCTTATTGGTATTGTGGATGATAATTTAAATACAATTAATATTTATTATATTTTTTGTTTATCTAAAACAATCCAAAATGATTGATTTTCATGTTCTCATCGTTATTTATTGAAAATTTTTTTGAACAAATTATCCGACCAAAATACATTTGAAAAATTCAAAAGAATCAATTTCTCTTCTTCCTCTATCACAGTCATCAATCCCTCATCGACTCCTTCACATTTCCTCGAACTCAACACAACTTTCAATAATCAAACAAGAATAAATCGTCCACCATATTGTTCCATTCTCACATAACCTCGAAGCTAAATAATACCCCTGTAAAACTATCCCCATGTCATCACAAACCAAACCCTACACGAAAAAACTGGAAAAAAAAAGAATCAAGACGACAAATCGACAAAAGAGTGAAAGCAAGACAAAACCATAGAAAAATTCAAACATCCACACTAGAAAGACAGAGAAAGCAATGAAACCAAAGAAAGGAAGGAAAAAAAACTGAGTGGTGAAAAATTGTGGAGTGGGCCATAGACACAATATATATAGACGAATGAAGGCCGACTTTTTAATATCCAGGGATGATCTGCGGCATAGAGAGAGAGAAAGAGTTGGGTTGCGCTGGTTGTCGCTGCGTCAGCCGTTGTCATTGTTATCCCCCCAACTTCGGCACAATGACAATTTTTTTCTTTTTATTTCTTCTTTTTTTTTGGTTTTATTCTCACGAGTAGAGGTACTCTTTTCCCCCATTTCCGCCACCACTAACCAACCCCTTTACCCCCCTTGTACAATCCTGGTATATTCCATGTAGCCTATTCCACCCTCGCCACCCCCGTTCAACATCGTGATCCGTTATTTTTCTCTCACTGCGCGTCTCCATATCTATGTCTGCGTTTCGCTTACTTTTTGCGTTGTACGATCCGATCTTCAACTGAAATAGCGATCTCCGTTTACCATCTCTTCATTCCACTTTTCACTTTATCCCTACCCTTATACCAATGCCGACTGGTGTACACCCTTCACTCGCCTTTTACCATTGCTGAGAGACTGTAATAGGTACAAGTATATATAGAGTGCGATGGATGGGGTGGAATAGTATGAGAAAGATAGGAGGGAAAGGGCTCTTACAAAGTACAACTGTCCCTTCCACTGTTATCGTGTCTCTTGTGTTACGGCAGAGAGGTTAGAGATTGTATATGGATGTATATACATTATGTACATATTATTGTGATATAGAATGCTCGTTGTTGTCGTCGTTTCGACGTTTTGTATATGACAATTGCCTGGAAAGTGCTATGACAACGCCCGTGGTTTATTTCACTTATATGCAGTTTAATAAGTATTTGTATAGAATATGAATTGTCTTTTGTCATTGTAGAAGTTTTCAATTTTATTATTTTTGTTTAGTTTGGTTTGTCAATTTTTTTTTCTCTACTGCCGATTTTTGCATTTCAAGTTTGTTTGTTTATTTATTTATGTATTTGTTTTATTATTTGATTTCTACGATTTGATTGTAGGCGAGTGAAAGTTTTCGTCAGTGGAAAAGGGTTGAATAGTTAAAAATGTGATGAGAATTAGTTTAATGTTGACAGTGATTTTCTAAGATTCATCGATAGTTCTATCAAATATTTGTCAAACTATTAAAATTGTGGCATTTTTCTCATTAATTTCCTGCGTTAGACTGAAGCAGAATTTCCAATCCTTGTTCAATTCCCACAATCTATCATTTATAATACGTTCAAAGAAAATAAGGGGAATAGTAGATCTAGAAAAGCAATGATAGGATAATAATCAAAATCCAACGTGTTCTCCAACCTCTTTTCAACTTCAAAGTATCTATTTCACTGGTTTTGTTTACTTTGATGCGATGCAAATGTTTGAGTTCAATATAAACCGCTTAATCTTCTTAGTGGTTGGTGCAGAGAATTCGAAATTGTTTGTCAGTAAATTGAGCTGGGCGAGCGATTAATTAAAATTGGAGTGTGATTAGAATGTGTTTGACACTAGGAATGCATCATCAAGAACACTATGCGACTAAACTCGAGTAATTTCATTTTATTTCTGTAATTTATTATGCATATCTTTAATTTCTTCACATACTGTACTTGAAATAATGATTGAAAGATTTAATTTTAATAATTCGACTTATCTGAAAATTCATTGAGCTTATCTATAAAGCTTCTTGATAGATTCACTCTTTGCGTTGTTCCTATTCTTCAAATAGGATTCATCAAAAAATCACTGCGTTTATTATAAATTTGTTCATCGTATGATGAATAAATTTCGAATTCTTCAATATCCACATTAATTTCAAGTTGTTGTAATTAAAATAATAACATCTCAATCCAAATGTATCAATTTTTCTTGTCAACTACAAAAATTGGGAACAACAGAATTCTCTTGCACTCATGGGACCAACTACAACCAATCACATATTACCAATAGCAATGACTATAACGACACCAACAAGCACAATGACACAGGAGAAAAAAAGAAAATCCACCAGTTCTACTCTACCCTCAATTTATCTTCAATATGTGTAATTGCATTAAATCATATACGACACATTAATCATCTGCACGCAACAAAAAAAAATATCGAAATAAGTAACAATCATAATAAAAAAAGAAAATAAAGAAAAAAAGTAAAGGGACAAAAAAATATCCATAAGAAATAAGCGAATGGGACGAACGCGAGTTCCATCACAATCCCACGAGATTTCTTAAAACGAAAAAATATGTGAGACCATATAATAACATATTACACTGTACACATAACATACACACACATATAGGCATGTATATTTGTGAGTGTTGGGTCGCGTGGCACGCGTGTTACCTGCGATCTACTGGGATATATATAAAAATGCAAGATACCACTCGTCGCGATGTGGTTGCTGCTCCAACGAGCAACAGAGATCTCTCGTCGATGCTTCTATGTAGAGTAAAGGCAAAAGTGAGATGAGAAATGATATGAGGGGTTGAATGTGAGTGAGAGAGGAAACAGCGAGAGTTGAGGTTGAGAGTCGAGGGCCGATCCCTCGTCCGTCTGCACGCGGCGCACCCCCAAGGGGCACCCGGTAATAAATTTATTGGACACCCGGTACATCCTGTATAGATATGGACTTGCGTTATAGGCGCGTCAGTGATATACACAACTCCCGATGTGTCCTCCGCCCCCTTCTGCACCTCTACTGGCGTACACACCGCAACACACACATCAAACTATATCATGGTGGTTCACTCTGCAACGTTCACTCTTCTTGCACTCGCACCCACTCATCCTCTACTTCTACCCACTTGTCGCATTTCTTTTTTTTTTCCTGTTTCTTCGCTGCTTTTTATCTCTTTTTTTGCCTTTGCACTTTGAATGAGCTTTCGAGTGTGCATTGAATTTACTCACCTGGGGATGTTGCGTGAAATCAGGTGATGGTGGGGGACCGTTGGGACATTTTCAGCTCTGATTTTTGCGCAAATTCAGAAAGGTTTTGAGATTGCTCGGTGAGAGGTGGGTTTTTTTTTGGTTAAGTGAAAGAATTCTGGATTGTTATTGGATGATTGTGAATTTTGGGGTTTTGTGAAGATATAAAGGTGGTTTGGAGTAATGTAAGCCAATATATATCGGGAGCTTAGCTCTGAATTACAACTGTTTCAATCCTCATCATCTGCTATCTACTTCATGGGATGAACGTTAACCATGAAATCGATATTCTCGTGATCCTGGTCAGGTGTCATCGTACGTGTGATTGAAATCTAATCACCGTAAAATTGCTGCACAGCCTTGTCCATCGTAATTCAAATAGTCATTATTTATTTAATCCTTAAAGGTCACACTTCAGTCGGGATCCCTTGAAAGTCATCCCACATCGAAATTCGTATCTGTAACTTTTATCGCGCACATCTCTGATCGTATCAGTGAATTGAATAGCAATCTTTAAGTAAGATTAATTGTTTTTTTACAGAATTTTGAAATCGAGAGGCTTATGTATATTCTTCATTGGATTAAATAATTTGGGATTGATACATTCATCATTCTCATAAATGTTTTGTGAATTTTGTATATCTCTTTATATCAATACATTCATTTATTATTTTAACAGATTTCTCGAGTATTCACTGTTTGGCTAATTGTACAGAAGAAAAAATGTGGCAGACACGGATGAGATGGTTAAAAACACCAGACGTCAGAATAATTAATGATTCTTCAGAATTTTCACAGATATAACAAAGTTATGAAAATAACCAAGCCTACATTGCACATTAATTGGGACTGTAATGATGGAGTCTCTTCGACGAACGACATAATTAATAAGCCACACTGATTAATACAAACTTAGACCTTGGCGAGCACAGAAATTTGTTTTCTTTACAATTTAAGCTCAAAAAAACAATTTTTCTACATGGCTTATACGAAATTATTATTGTTTGCGGTTTCTGTTCAAAACTTTGCTGGGAAAGCGTCTCCAATGTCTGCACGATTCTTCTTCCTAAAATAAATAAATCCAAGCATTCTTAAAAAAAATCACCCAAAGTAATAAAGATGACAATGAAATGAAAACACAAATTCTATCAGGATGAAAGGAAAATGAACAACCCAGAAAACTTTGAATAAATATTAAGTAGTTCAGGCGGAAATTTTTGAAATCATTGATAAAAAATATCATCAAACAAGAACAGAAATTGAATCAATACAGCCTTATTGAAACTACCTCAAAGAAATTAACAAAAGAAATTCATCCGAAAATTCTGCAAACTTATCAAACTTCGATAATTCCTATATCTTTGGTATCAATACAAACTCTCCAACTATTCCCCCTTCTACTACGGAAGAAGAGGATTATATAACATAATAATTAACAATGATGAAGCAACATAATCTTTCCAATAAAAATAAAATAAACGCCTCCACTCAAATACAATCCTCCAAGAAAATGAGCACCACACTAACCAACAAAAATGTGTCCTCTCAAATAATAATACTGTTAAAAGCCTCTACATTGAAATAAGAAGTGAACAGCCACCTCCCTATAAATATCTACATACCCATGTATGTATAATATAGTCCACCCTCAAATGACCCCTATAACATGAAGACTCCGGGCATACGGCACGAAATAAGATTCATCCACACCATCTTCATTGCTAAAGAGAGAGTTATACCCATCCCAGAACTCTTATTTCCCACTTCTTCAATTTAGCACCCTATCCAACTCATACTCTTTCCCACACAAACTAAAACGAATACGTCTGCTTCATCCCCTTCCCTTTCACCCTCTACTAGACAAACGATTAATCAAACTCTCAATCGGATTTACATAATAGTCAGTGTCGTAAAACCAACTCGTAAAACGTGTCGGCAATTTTCGAAATTGACTCTTCCCGCGCCAACAAATTTTTTTTCTCTCCACCCTGCTGGCATTCTATACATACCCTTCATGTTTTTTTTTGTCTCTCTTTGTCCCCTATCATCCTGTAATACGACATTAACCCCGTAATTCAAACCGTAGACATAGTACGATAAAAAAAAACAAGCCTCACATAAAGAGAGAGAAAAACAACTTCAAGGTAAGTTTCTTCGCTTCCACCGAATACTCCAGTTCCTTCAGTGACTGAACAAAAAAAACATAAACAAGACTCTTTGTAAACATATGACGTCACTGTATTGTTCTTCATTTCCTTACTATCTTCCCGTTCAGGATTTCATAGGAAAAGCGCACAAGCAGCACATCTACCTCCACAAAACTCACGTTGCAAAATTTTTTTTTGTATTTTTCTTTCTACCTTTTTGTTTGTTCTCATTTTATACAAAACGTGCGCGCGGTAGAGAGAGAAAGCCAAGTGATCCGTGGTAAAATAGAAGACCATAACAAAAATAGAAACAAAAACAAAGCGTGAGAGTGAGAGCGAGTGGGATTCGAGAGACAGAGAAGCGGCGAATGAGTGAAGTTGCAATAGCGAAAAGAGAAAGAGAAAGAGTAAGAGGCTGATGGGTAGCCAGGCGAAGTCTATATGCCGCGGCGTTCCCCGTTGAAAGGAACGCTTTTGATTAGCTCCGTAGACAATACCCACTACTACTCTCTCTTCACTTCTTCTCTTCTTCCTCGTCTATTCGCGATAGCGCACTCTGACTCTCTGGACTCTGCATCACAGCAGTGGCGCCCTCCGACTATGTACACCACAATTTTATCCTTCTCTGTTTTACGTGTGCATCACAAAGTTGGCCATTGCGTGTGCGCTTCTTGTTTACATATATATATCCCACTTGATGCCTTGTCTCTCTATTTTGCACTGTTAGTGAATGAGTGAGAGCAACGCAACCACTTTGTACTGCGCGACCGAGCTGTTTTGTGTTTACGAAACAATAGGCGCTGCGACCACCACCAGGGCGCGCACATCGGTATCAAAATAAACCGGTTGAACCGCGCGCGCGGCAGACGGCAGCCTACCGTACCACATACGAAACAAATGTCGATGTTTATGGTAGTGGGGATGGAATATGTAGGAGAAATGGAAGAGAGGAAGAGTCAGGTATATAAGTACATACCATAACCTAACGCCCGTTTGTTTCGTGTATAGTTCTGTCTCGCTTTTGTCGACTGTTTTCTCCGTGAGAGGTTGCGTGAGCAGTGGGCGGGCGAACGGACGGTTGGACATAGAGTTGGGATAGAATAGTGGTGGTAATATGGCAATATGGTGGTGGTTGTGATGGTAGTATGGTGATGATGCGATACAACCAATGCCGCAAGGAGTATCGCTGGTGTGCAGTGATATATAGCTCGCGAATGTTGATATCGGCATTGGTATATAATGCCTCTATGTATCTCATTCTCTTCTCCTTACTCTGTTTTGTTTGGCGCGATGAGAGGGGGGAGTTGTGTGTATGTGGAGAGAGCAGTATGCCATTTAGCAATCGTTTCTATTCGCCCTATGAGCTGGATCATGACTCCATGGGCGCGCCACTGTCGCGGATGAATGGCGATAGAATAGGACAGTTGTTGTAGAGGGTAGAGGAATGAATATATATTGTTCGTGGAAGTAGAGGGCGCGTGCTTTTCCAGATTTTCTTTCACAAAATGTGGAATTGATGTAGAATGGGGTGATCTTTTATTTCTGTTTGTTATTCTGTTTCTTTTGCCGTTTTGTTTAGTTTTCTATAGGAGATAATGAATTGTTATTGTTTAGTATGTTATTATAAATTCAGAATAATTCTTAAGTTCTTTCTGTTTTTGTAAATGAATATTTTCATTTCGTATCATAATAAAGTGTGAGTGAAGAGCACCTATGTATTTGATTTGGGACTTATAGAGAACTTGGGCATCATCTATTCTTTCATAAAGGACGTGGTGACATTGAAACAAGCCCTGCTTTACTTGACAAATTCAAAAGATGTGTCGTTGGCCTATCATCATAAATAATCTCGATTGCCCATCAACTATAACATATCCTTCTGTTTTGTTATGTATGAGGCTTTTCTTATGTTACTTCAAGCCCTGGAGCTTATTACTGGCAGAGCTTGGTTCCCTGATAACAGTACAAAGGGACAGACGTCGAATTCATCTTCCAACCTTAATGCATCGCTGCTATGTGAAGAAAGCTCCGATCAAAAACACGATGCAGCTCATTAGACCACCTTTCTAGCGGTTCCAATCAATTTGAGTCGGAATTTCCCATAAAAACAATACAAGACTGCTAATAATGCCTTGATGACGAAAGAACGATTAAGCAATGCAAGTTAAATCTATTCTAAAACCTACTAGCATATTCAGATTGATTGAGAACTGGCCGTTCAATGTTATATCAATTCCAGTGTTCATCATTCGAGTATGGACATCAGTTCCTCAGGAATTATTAGTCAATATAATTGAACATGTTGAATTGGAAGCACAAACAAATACAACCGTTAAAAATTCAATTTCACTGATATCCATTGAAAGCTCGGCAATTATTTACAGAACGACTCTACCGAAATTCAATTATGCAATTAACCATTTGGAATAGTCATCAGATATTGAACAAATGAAATTATTTAGAATAGTTCAATCATAATTACATTTCAATGAAACATGACATAAAATAAATTCATAGATGATCTATGTACATTAATATGAATAAATAAATGCTGGAGAAAGGTTTAGAAACAGGGAAATGTCGAGCTGTTTAATAATGTGGTTTTGCTTATTTTAATTGATATTAATTCATCCAAATGTTCACATGTTGGATAATATATATTTTGGATAGCTGTAGATGAATGGACATTGGGCTTATTGATTTTAGTTGGGGGATGGGTGAAAAATAATTAGTGGAGGTGTAAAACTGACAGATGGGTATGTATATAACTTATATATATATATGTTTTAGAATATGCACACACGGGACGGGACACGCGAAGGCAATGCAGTGTATTATGCAGTGAGAATGAGAGAGTGGAGTGTATAGAATGGTGGGAGAGGTGTTGGGAACGCTTAATTTCCTTGACGGACTTGCGCGCCATACGCGCGTCGAGAAGGAAAATTAACCGCAACGCCGCGACGTAATTGCGCGGAGTTGAATTAAAAAATTGCATTATCTCGGTTTTTCGTTTAATAAGGGAATGAGATAGAGTGGGAAGAGTAATGGGGGAAGAGGGAAAAAAGAAATAAAGCTGCAAAATATTTTTATATGTATAGAGAAACAGAATGGACGTGGAAGACGCGCGTATAACATGTTGAATAAATATATATACTCGCTGGTCTGTTTATGTCCACTTTTGTTTATTCTCTTCTTTAACTTTGTATTTATGTGTCATGTAGATGTTGAAATAAAAAAGGAAAACATAAACTAAGATAAATCGAGTAATAATGATGATGTGAAAAACAAATATTGCATCGAATTTTAATGAGGTGTCTATTCATTTGAATTTAATTTACGTTTCGCTTCATATTTATTTTTAACTTTTGTATTTATATTGTGGCGCACGTGTTTGCATTTGTATAAACATTTGAAAGGGCTCAATAAATTTTATTTCAATAGAATTAATTAATCTATTCCTTAATTTTGAATTGATGAATTATGTTTGGAAAAAAAAAAGGTTGCGCGTGACGAGAATGTTTCAATTTGGGCATTGATTTGATGATTAAAAGAACGATTCTCATATATTTTATATTGGTATCGGAAATAGAAGAAATTATGAGATGCAAATTGAATCGAATTTTTAATGAGGTGTTTGCATCATTGAAATTGAATTCGGTTCTCTTCTTATATTTATTTCCTACTTCTCTATTGGTATATTTCAATGCATGTGCACATGTACGCCAACGTTCCGTATCTAATCAAGGAATTTTATTTCTATGATAACGTAACTGTTACAGATGTTGATAGTGGTCCAGTAATTGACATTTCGGTAGTAAAATACAAATGAGAAACTATAAATTTTCTCAAAGAGTTTCTGCGCTGTGGGCGGGCAATCATCCCCAAAGGCTCCATCAATTGAAACGCCATCGAACTTATCACCTAATAATCCAATTACTATCATCATCTACTCCATCTCAATAAAAAAATATGAATAACTACAAACCCACCCACTTATATACATTCCTCAAAATAAAAAAAATAAATGAATACACCCATGGAAGTTGAACCCTGAAAAAAAAACTGTTCAGAAATTAAAAAAAAAAAAGCGGAAGAAATATCAGTGGGGTTGAGGCTACGAACATTGATTTCGCGCGCGATGCGAAAAATTGTCGCAGCCGCTTCAATGTATAAATATATACCTGCATAACTACATCCACACACATATAAAAACGTCTATAAATATATAAAAACGTGCATATACATGCGTATGCGTAAATGCATAATACTGCTGTAGAAAAATTGACGCGAGAGCGTTCACATATATTTTTTTTTCCTCTACGCGCGGTAATGCCTGCACAAAGAGGAGAAAAGAGCGAGCCATACAGCGACGCCACCTACACACACATCGATACATATGACACGAAAGTGTACACATATATACATACAGAATGAAGCGAAAAAGGGAGATAAATAGTGAGAGGGTAAAATTGCAACACACAGCAATAGAGAAACGACGGCGTATTGGATTTGCCCGTACGAGCGAACATAGTTATGCAGATATATATAACACATGCATACAAATACCTATATATATTTATATATCTCTACATGACATATGTATATCTGTATATATTGCAGTATGTACATGAGCAACTGGGCATATACTGAAAAAAAAAGCAAAAAATAAAAGAAAGAGAAGCGGAAAAAAACTGAACGCGGGAATCCGATCTCGCGGTGGAATTTTTTAATTAGCGTGAGGCCTAAAAATTAAAACAGAGAAGAAAAAATTGGAACAATAAGAGCAACAAACCAGTGAAAAAAAAAAATCAAATTGAGAAGTGAAGGGGGAAGGAAATATTCGATAGTCACCAACGTGTATCGTGTTAAATTATGTTTACGCCTATTTGTAGACATCTTTTTTTGAATATTTTTTCAAGACTGGTTTTCAATGCCATATTAATTTTCAGTCGAACTATTTGTGTTGTTTTTCTAGTACTATTTCGTTGACTCGATCAGTTGCGCTGACCCCGACCCTGGAGATTAACTGGCTGTCCTAATATCACTGCAGGAACTGAGCGTGAATGTTGACACTTGAGTTGTGATCTGTTGAATTCTTTTATTTTATTATTTTATTTTATACTTAGATATTTATGTTTAAAGAAAATCAACATCTGGTTGAATTATTCCTAAATACGGAAAGCAGATGGAGAATGTGAAAATAAAATCATTGACCACAGTTCTTCAGATTCGTGGAAAGATGAGCCATTTCATTGGTGATATAGTCATAGAATGAAACTGGCCGGCTTTAGCTCACCGCTAAAATTCTATAAAAAAAGGTTGTAGCAGTTGACCAAGATCGATGACAATCAGGGTAAGAACTACGATAGGTGATGTTTTCAATGGCTTTCTTCACATTGATTACTGATTTACTGTGTAAGAAATCCCAGTACTTGATCTACCGACCATTGTATTCGGTTAACGGTTTTTATATTACTCTGAATTGAAGTCTGTTATCAAATCATTGCATTGAATTTGGTCAGAAATTTTAATTTATTCAATTAAAATCCACTGCCATCCTAAAGAAAAATGATTCTAGTGAGAAATCTATGCAGAATGTGTTCAATTGTAAACTTTAGTTTGACTGTATGCTGTTCCATTCGTTTTTCGATAGGATTTTATATTCTCAGTATATAGGCGAATCGTTGGTTACATATCAGAGGAAATAGCTTTGGTTTGAAATACAGGATGTAGTTACGTCAGTAAACGCATATGAATGAATTACACGTATCACGTCAAAGTTAGAATTCACAGGGTAGTGAGTTCGTAATTTTTATATGGTGTCGGCTCATTCTCTTCAATGATCAAAGTGCTCTGAACTACCGATGGAAACCCCGATGATACAAATGGTTTCAGCGTATCCTGTTTTACTCACGCTTTTCCTGATGTTCGGTAAGTTATTTAGTCCATTGATTTCAGAATTATTGCATGATTGGGATATATTCAAACGGCATTAATATTCCCAAAGATAAGAGAATTCTTGAAGAATTTTGAATAAGAAACCTACGAAAACGCAAAATTCCACCTAAAAATATTCAGCAGTGATTCCAGGAATACCCTCCAATTTATTAGAGATTGTGAGTGAAGAAGTTATGAACGAAAGAATGTTCAATAATCTCAAGAACTTCTTACCAATGAACATCCAATGATCATTCAAAATACCTTCAATTAAACTCACCTCACCAGAAATCACCACCTACAATATAAAAAATCTCTTCCAAACTTATCCCCTACATCATTTATTCATATAAAAGTAGAAGGTCCAATCAATCAAAAAATCCATCACATAATATCAAAAGTTTCTTGCCACATTCTCATCTTTTACGCAGCGTCAACATTCCAGATTCAATCCAAGTTTAAACTGTAAACGCAGCTGATTACAAAAGTGGTGCGGACAGATTAAATGATTCAAATTCTCCTCTGTTCCAATTGCAAATAGAAAAAAAAAACCCACCTCTCAACCTTCACTGAGACAAACTACTCAAATCAATTGCGTTTTTCATATTCCTCATAAATGATTTTCAGCTCAGCATCACTTCTGCATACAAGATGAACAAAACAATGGAACAAATTTCAAATATGTGAATGAAGAAGCAAGAAAGCTCATATTTCCCACAAAATCCTCACACCAATACATAATTACGTATAGCGCGCATTAATATACCCATACATGTATACAATTTGAAAGCAAGTAGAGCTATTATACTGCAGCAGAAGCAGCGCTGCATTACATGGCATGTCTGGAAACTGGCTGATATCGGTTGGTGGCGTGTTGGAAATCATTCGCGCCTACATAAGAGCATGGCATAAGCACGTAAGTCCACACTTGGACGCATGCCTTCGTTTCACGAATAGCGTATAGCTGTGAGAGTCCATAATGCGGGCACCAACCACACTAACACAAGCAAACACACATATAAAATGTATGAATATGTATGGGTATATGTAGAAACGTGAAAGAGAAGTGCGCAAGGGGCAGGGGCAGAGACGTTGTGATGAGAGTCAGTCATATACCTATATTAATACTGCGTATATATATATATGCTACATACGCATTTACCCCCTTCTGTAGCGTGCAATATATATGGCAATGGAAGGGACACACACAATGTGGCAGAGGGAGCACACGCAGCAGCGTCATCGCTGCACTGTTATGTGTGTACTGATGCCCGCGTCGCTCGCCGCCACACTCAACAGTACCAACGAACTGTGCACATTTGTACTTGTCGACAAACGTATACAGTCATGAACGTTAACGATCGATGCGCGTCCCCCTCCTCTTTACCTCACCTTCATCGCCAGTCATTTTGTTCGTCTCCTTCGCCAACTTCCCCACCATCGTCAACCGGTTGTCATAGCGATAGCATCCCTTCTCCCGACTTTGAATGGATCGTAGCGTCACCTGGTGGGACGCTGGGGCAATTGAATGGGGAGCGCACTGACTGCTTCAACATTGGCATGGAATTTTGGAGGATAGCAGAAACATCATGTGGTAGGAGAATTGAAGAGAACAGGAGAAGAGAATGAAGTGGTAAGAGAGACAGAAAACGGGAGTTGGACGAGTTAGGTTGAAAACTTGGCTGCCATGTATATGAGGAAAAAGGTCTAACTTCAGTTTACCATCTCTCTTTAACTTTTGAACTATACAGGATTGTAGTTGTCTGTCGGTGCATAGGAGCGCTCTCTAGTGCGTCTAGGGTTAACCGCGCTAGCCCAGGGTAGACACGAGTGGATAAGATGAGATGAGATGATGCGAAATTTGGGTTGACTCGAGAGTTTATAATCACTTTGAATTCGCATCAATGACGAACCTTCGACGATGTATTGATGGATACAGAATACTGTATTTATTGACACAATTATCTTGAATAAAATTATTATTTTATGCTGTAGTATTTTTTCTTGTCGGCAGCATGATGTAATTATTGTCGAACACCATGAAAGGACAAGATGAATGAAGGAAAAAAAAGGTAGTTTGTAATAATAATAGAAGTGAAAAACTGAAATAACCAGGGTGATGAGAATTCTTCAAGAGAGCTGAGGAGAATGAGGGAAAAAGAAAGATGAGAATAAGAAAAAATGAGTAAAAGAGCTTTCTTAGACTTTTAATGTTTATATAGAAAACGAAGATTATTCATGCATCGGTCTCTCCAGACTCTCTAATTACTGCGTAATTATTAAACGGATGTTCCCCGTTGAGAGCACTGCATCATGGCAAGGGAAAAAAGTGAAAGGGAAAATAAAATTGAAGAAAAAAAAAAATAAATGAAAAGAGAAGAGAAGAGGAAAATAAAATATGATGAGTTTAAGGGTGATAGGGGTGGATATTGAAGATGTGTCGTGAGAAGGGGCAGGTAAGTGTAAGGAGAGAGCAGAAAGCCACGAGAGGCGCGTGTGGTATCTCTAGTTGTGTGTTGGCGCGTCGTGGATGAAATGTCAGTGTGAAAAGGGAGATGAAACGATGAGTGAGAAATATAAAATAGTGGGGGAAGAACACGAAGAAGAAGAAGAAGATAAAGGAGAAGAAGTGGAGAAAGAAGAAGAAGAAGTGAAAGAAGAAGGAGAAGTGATGGAGAGAGGGACGTGCGGTAGCCGAGTGCCAGCATCAATCCATCCATCCCCACGTTGTCGTCATCCCGTGTAGTGGGGCTGTCATTGTGGCGGGGAGAATGACGGGGAAGGCAGTGAAGGTGGGGGGCTGCTATAAAACTCCAGCGCGAGGGGGGGAGTGCTCAGTTCGTCCGAGAAGAGCGTGTCGCTCGTCTCGTGTTTTCATTCGAGTTCGAGTCTTTCAAAATTTAAATTCAAATTCGATTCACTTACTTATTTATTCATTCCCTCATTTATACCCGAATCGGAGGGTTTTTTTCTAGTTCGGCTATACATTCGTTTCTTAAATAAATCTAAATGCATAAAAAAGCGACCGGCACAAAGCTCCCCAGCGGAGAAATTGATACTGGGGAAAAAAAAAAAGAGAGAATGGTGAAACGAGAACCGGCGGCCATCTGCTCTTTTCTCAACCATCAACGCAACGATGGATTCAAGAGCGTGTGCTGCGGTAAAAAATATATATATATGTAATTGAAGAGTGCGGGAAGCGTGGAAAAATAAATTACTGAGTAAAGAAATGAAACGAGATAAAGAAGAGTTGGAAGATGGGGTCTTTTTCCTGCGTGTGCCAAATTGGAAAAAGTCGGAGCACAAAACTGAGAGATACCTGGAAAAACGTAAGTAAAAAGGCAACGCTTTTGCGCGCATTTTAACTATCGATTTGGTGGTAACATTTTGTTCCTTCTTTTTTTTCTTCTTCGAAACGACAATATCACAGAATTCCTTGAATACGATTGTAATTACATATTGTTTTCGTGTGCATTCACGAAATTCGGAGTAACGCGCGTGACGTTCGTCTCGGAGGGATGAAATGATTTTAAGACAAATACATCGACAAAGTGCACCTTCGCGGGAATTTATTTTCTTCATTGTACAATGTTTCGACGACGCAATAGGTGGAAATGCGTCGAACTATTATTTCAACTTTCCTCGTTTTTTTAATCAAGTCATTGTGTCACCCACGCGTTAATTAATCTCTGAGCAATGTTGGCACGTGCGTCATCATGATCGGAGGGATGGTCATATAAATTGTGAATGAGGGTGGGTGCGTGTATACATAAATGATAAATAAAAGGCAGTAAAAATAGGGGATGAGAATTGAAATTGAACATCATAAATGATAATTTAGGGTGTAACAAATCATTTTTGCTGTTGGTATAATTTTTATTATTTTGTTTTTTCGTTCAAATAATATTAAATCACCATAAATTATAATTTTCGTTATTATTTTTTATAATGAATAAATATAGTAGGTTGTAGAACATTAATTTCCATTCAAATGACGTCTTAGTGGATTTTCTCACCGCAATTCTCTGTTGAGTCAATTTCTCTATTTCATTTTATTTTACCCGCACCCTTCCACCATCTATATGTCACCCTTGTCTAACCTTACGCTCGTCGACCATTCGACTCGTCGCAAGGAATCTTCAACATCTCTCCCTCGTGGAATTCCCCTCGCGCTTTCACTCTATCTCCCTCACCCTTACGCACCGTGTGCGCTTGCGTTCTCATGAATTCCATTCCCAGAATTTCACGTATTCAAATTTGAGATGGGTAACCACCCTCGCATTATCATCAGATGCTGCCGTACTGAAATAAAAGAAATAAAAAAGGGTGGGAGAGATGTGCATTACTTCAATTTTTATGGTAATTATATAAAATTACATCAAAATTCTATTCTGAAAGCTCAACTATTCTGTCATTCATTCTCATGCTTCTTTTCGTCTTGTATTTCGAATACAGTGCAGTAGTTGCTTGTCCATGATGCGCGAATTTCATGATTCTACCTTACGATGTGAAAATAAAGTGAAACCGTCAATCGGCGTTCACATCGTGCGGAAATTTTGGGGATGAGTGAACCAAAAGGGAGTCAGTGAGACTTGAAGGGAGATGGAAAACGACATTGGGATCTTGACGGAACAGGGCGAAAATGGGGTTGGGAAAATATCCAAGGGATTGAGGCGACATCTACGTTAAGCTCGTACAGACACACGCGCGTCCGTTTGTTCACACTCCACTGAGCAGCTTTACCAACTGTGCGGGGGGCGCCCTCAGTGATTTCCACCACTGCAGAAAACCTCGTCGCAATTTTTATTCGTCTCTGGAAATAAGAATTATATATACAGATATATCGGCTCATGAACTAGTAAAAATAGGGTGGTGATGGCAATGACATGAGAAATGGAAATACAACGGAGAGAAAAAAATAATAACTAACGAAATATCAGTCGAGCTATCTGTGCAAAATGCAAATACACAATAAACTCGACTCGAATGCGTTGACAATGGCATCGTTAGCTATATTGCCTCGAGGTATCTTTAGCTGTTCCGTTATACTTCATTGATGAGAGAGAAGAGGAAGGAAGAGGGTGGCTGGGTTCAGTTATTTTGTGTCTCTCACTTATATTATCGTTCTTGTTTGTTATTTTTTTCCATTCTCACACGACAGAGCGTACGCGATGAAACAAAATATAATGAGAAATAGAGAAAACCGGAAACTAGAGGAGCGCCGAGAGCTTTGCGCATTTTATGAGACCAGAGAACTGTATTTTTTTTCTTCTGTTTTCTTCCTTTATTTTGCTAAAAAAAATTTTCATTTTCGTTATTTTTCTTGCCCGCTGGCACATTTAGGGCCTTGAGAGAAACCTGCGCGCGCTTGCTCCTGACATTCAATTTACTGCCGGTCTGGGTTTGCATTTTTTGTTGTTATTATTATTACTTATTTTTTTTCCACTATAGAGAGAACGGTTAATGTAGGCGTCGTTAATGTCCCCCTTGGCACTCGCCCGTAGACTTCTCTACTATTTTTCGTTGTTTTATTTTCTCCCTTCTGTTCTACACTTATAGTGGAACATACACCAGCTTCACCATGCATTATTTCTTCACTGCATAATCGTAGAGTATAAACTTAAATCACTTTTATACTTCGCTGTTCAAGTGTTCAGTGTTTTGTATTTTGTTCCTGCGATTTTCTTTCTCTTTGTGCTTTGTATATTTACAAACGAAATATTTTTAGAAAGAAGAAAAGCAGAATAATACAAAGGGAAATGTAAATGTTTGATGTGTTTGATGCTGATGGAAGAGATGTGATGTAGAGTTGAAAGAATATTTTGTGTGGAAATTGATTTGATTATATTGTGAACAGCCAACATTTGTTGTCATTGGTCAATTATTATAAAAACAAACTTACACTTTTAGAAGTTAATCAATAAAAAACGCAAAGTGCGGGTTGTGTTACTTATCGCGCGATTAAAAAAAACTCTGACATTATCCAATCGAAATAATATCATGTGCGTACATCGATGCGATTATATCAATATTAGAAGACATTTTATGTAATTGGTCGATCGTTTTGTTCAATAACATGACAAACTTGAGAATTGACCAGTAACAAATGTGAAGTGTGGCTCATTCTGATCATCATCAACGAGAGATAGATAAAATGATTAGATCAAAGAATATAGTGTGTTTATAACAAAGCAATTTTATTGATAACTGAGATGATGGTTTCATGTTGGTCAGTCCCCTGAACTGGTCAATAACTGTTCACACAATTTTTCATGCCATTAATATGAGGAGCAATTTTTTCCGATAAAGCGAGACCACTTAATCCCGTTTACGATGGTTGCAATGCAATTCTTGAGTGGAGCTTTCTTGGTGCTACACTTTAACGATACGTCATCAACCACTATAAATGGCCATATGAGGACAATGCTGATAGCGTTGTAAAATCGACAAGGACAATGGGCATATGGACGCTTGATGTGCTTGCCAATTTTTCCATCTGTAAAAGGAAAAAGTCTTACGAAGGACTTTTTTTTTATTATGAAGAGCAGTCAAATGTGAACGTGACTTATAAAAGTAATGGATCTCATTTCATTATTTGAATAGCGATGTGAATTATATCTTTCTGATAATACTATCGCTCGTATTTTCATACATCAGGAATTATTCATGTTTTCCTTATTTTTATCACATCGAAGACACCGGCACATCTCCCTGTTCTGAATGTTTCCACCTTTCCCGCATACTTCTAACGCTGTTAAGAATTTATTTGCTATTATCGACTGAACTAAATTAAAAACCATAAAAATTTTTCGTGATTAATCCATCACCACCTAAAATCAACAAACTCTTTTCTAAATTAACAATCAACATTCACAAAGTATAAATCTCACGTCATCAATAATAATTATGAAAGAAGAATACATAAAACTTCGATGACAAGTATGTTGGCATGCAGACCGAGGTACGTGAGCGGGCATGGATTATGGGATGCGCGACATTCTCTGACATTTTAGTAATGTCAAAGCTCCCGACGCCACGGTATTCGATATAGATCTCCCCTCTCATACGAGTAAAGGGGAATGCGGGTGCTCGGCTTTGGTCCCTCTCTCTCACCCACTCTCTTCATCACTCTCAACTCTCTAGAGAATAGTTTACCAGGTTGTTAGTACGATTATATCACCAGCCAAGTTTAAGTTCTCATATATTCTCTTGTACTTCCTATTGAATGCAATTCAGAAGGACAATTATATTTTCTAAATTGACAAAGCGAATCCGCTTTCAAATTGTGTGTATCAATGAAAATTTGTGGCACTGGACGTCGTAAAGTTCATGGGCCTGCATTTAAGCTTTATCTCTAAAGTCACTTTCCGCTTGTACTTCACCACATGCACATTTATGTAGCACCATTCCGTGTGTGTTTATGTATGTGTTTAATGTATGTAGTTGAAGGTCCATAGTCTAAAACCATATAGTCGCATGGGGAACGCCCGAATATGCATCCACAGATATATGAGATATCGATTACCATTTTGGGGCCTCCAATATTACCGCCGCGTACGTTTCCTGTCCGTTTTATGTACACTGGAGTCGACTCAACCCCACTTTCATCCCCACGCTTCCCATTGGGATCGTTTCGATGCCAAACGAGTGGGGCAAGAGCAGGGTCGAATAGAAGAGTCAAACGATGAGGGAAGCAACTGTGTGGTTTTCACGGTTTCAATGAGAACTTATTTTATTTTCTGTAGTTTTTTTTTCTCTTTTCGTTCGTGCTTTCACGTCTCTTTATTCTTTTTATTTTCTTCTTAGCTTTCTCTATCTTGGAAGTAATCCCTTGAAATCGAGAATATCTTGATGGTGAAGGAAGATGTAAGAAACTGAATATGTAGACATGTGAATGAGTTTTATTTTTGATAGGAAAAAGAGGTGGATTTTGGTGCAGGAAGAATTAGAATTATTAAAGGAAGAATATTTTATGACGGATATGGAAAATAGTTTGAGTATGGGAATTTTATGGTTACAGTCATTGGAATGTGAATGATGAGGAAGAGAATGATGATATGAAAATATAATTATGTGGTACATAATTTATTTCGTACAAAATTTGAAAATGGAACAGCCAGTTGATAAAATCTATTATCGGCTGACAAATTTGATATCTGCTATCATATCTTTGTGATTAATAAATAACATATTTAGAAACCAGTTCATATTGATTCATATTTAGTATGTACATACGTACATATTTGAACTAAATTCTCGTAGGGAATATCCGATATGCTGATGATCAACGAATATCTGTTTGCGTAAATGTAGGTATGCGAGTAGTTTGAAGTGTGCATTGGTGAATTCGCAATTGACTGTACAAATATACAGTATTAGTTGGCTATATTTTCTTGAAAACATTTGTGAAGATTCGTTTATTTATTTATTTTTTTTTGCTAAACATTCAGAAGCAGACTTATATATTTATGACACTATTAAACAATATATTAATCATTCACCCTGACAAAGTCTTTTCACATTGCCTGAACTTTTCTCATTGATCATGAGTTGCAAGAAACTTTACATTCACAGTATCATCCATTAGTTGATTTTCATCAAATCTTTTTGGAGAACTTAAAATAAATATAAATTCATATTCTCGTAAATATACTTACATGAAATATATTCTTAGCTTACGCTTTGGGCGACGATACGAAAAACAGAGAGTTTTAAAATCAATGTTTGACGTGTGAACATTTATGGTTTCGCTTCATATATAACACGTGAGTAAAAAAAAAAAGAAAAACAAATCGGGAATTTATTTTCTGTGAGAAATACATGTTGCAAATAAAAAATAATTGTTTATGAAACTAAATAAATGTTGTGTATTTCAATTTTTATTCCACTTCAATTACAGTTAGGTGTTGCATTTTTGTGTTATTTTTTTATATTTCTATCCTTTTTTCCGCAGTTGTTTGATTCAATTTTATTTCTCTTTTCGCGATGCAATGCAGTTTGTATGAAAATGAAATTCTTTTGACTCACGAAGCGAAAAATTTTCAGGTGAAAAATTATTTCATATGCATGGCGATAATAATTGAGAGTCAGTGACGTGGGTGATGGGGTGAAGAATTGAATATGTTGAGAGTTCATATCGTGTTCTAAAAAGTGAACGAAGCAGATGGAGAAATAAAATAGTGAACATTTATGTGTGTATACATATATATATATATATTTATTCGTATGAATTTATACAGTTTTATTTGAAAACTTTGTACGAGTGTGCAAGAGAGTATGAAAACTGCTTTTCAAAGTTATTACAAGCGTGCACATTTTTGCGGGACTTTCTATTTGTGAATGTGAAGAAATTGAAGTTTTTATCTTTAAGTTTCACAGTAAGTCTTTACTTTTCTTTTACTTTTTCAACGTCCGTTACCTCTCAATATTCTATTGTCAATCTTTATTCAACCCCTGAATTTGTCTTTTAACCTTTTTTCTCACGCACGAATACTTCCATTGTTAGGTATACACATTCACCATTGAGACATTTACAATTAGTCCACTGTAACTTTTGTATATATTGAAAAAAATAATAGAAGGATCATTGATGAAGTGACAATTTTTTCTTCATATAAAGTTGGACTACATTTTATATTTTAATACATTTCCGTTTTTAAGCAGACACTTAAAAATGAGAATATTCCCAAATATTTAAAGGAACCAATTCCAAATGAAAACAAAAAAAGTACATAAACACCAAAAAATCCGCTGAGCTCGTATTTAATGCACCGATGATTTGATCTAAAACAATAGTACAATAAATAACAAACTAGAAGAAAAAAAAAATTCATCCTCCCTTCGACACATTTGAAAAGATTGTGAATAATTGGCGAACTTGGATGCAGAAAATGTCTCTTTCTTTCGCTTTGTTGTATGACAATGAGATGTAGCCACGATTTGACAATAGATATTTCTCTAGCATCAGACAAATATGAAAAGAAGAATCAAAAAAACACACACAGTGAGTGAAGGTGATGCTGATGAAAAGGAAAGCAAACGTTGGAATTGACAAAAAAAAAGTGAAGCAAAAATAGGGAAGAGAAAAAGTAAAAAGTGAAAGAAATACCTGAAGTTACCGAAGAAAGGGAGGCAAAGGCTCAATGCAAAAGTAAAGTATATACAGCTATCAGTCGTTCAAACAAAAAAAGAGAAATAAATTCTTCACAATGCGGTTCACTATAGTTTTCTTTTATTTTGTTATCCCCTTCTTCTCTTTTCTACTCTTTATTTTCACGTCAATACTGGCACTTATTATCGAGTCCGAAACTCAACAACAATAGAAAGACGAGAGAACGAGACGGAAGAATATAATAGAAGAAACTTAAAACGAAGTGTGACTGCAAGAAGAGAGTTGTGATTTGTTTTGTTTCTCCAACCCCACTCTTGATTCTCCAGTTCGTCTGAAATTCCTTCATTCATTTTCGACTGGTCAGTTCGAGCAAGCGTCGCTATTCGCTTTTACTACCATTTGTTTCCTGTTGTGTCTATTCATAGGTAATAGAAACTTTCATAAGAGACTGTACGTGCGGTGTCATTTGTAGGGTTATTTCACGAAGCCACATCGTATTTGAATGGCAACACAAACGTACTAGAACGTTGGCCAACGACTTTGCAAATGACTGTGAAACGATGGGATTCCATTCTCAACATATTGCTCTCATCTTTGAAGTTGAGTGCTCGTTTGTAATGAGGATCTTTAGTTTGGAATTTTATGTGAAAGGATAGTTGTTTAGTTTTGCTATTTTGATTTACTGAATAGTTAAGGAGGAATCCTTTAGTGAATTGATGTGAGTGGACGGTGAGGGAGCAAACGTCAAGATTTAGTTAATGATGCTTCAATAGGTGAGTGGAAAATAATATATTTGGTTGGTAGGATTGGACTAGAAATTGTCCAACATTTGTCTAGACAATACGATGAGAAAATTACGAAGTTTATTATTAATTAGTAACGTTTTTTTTTTTTTCACGTGGAGACGATATTTATGCACTTGGAAGTGCTTGTTATAATAACAATTGATGTGTTTGTTAGAAGTTTTATGATGATACTTGTTGATAATTAATGATAGTGGATATTAATGGAGGCATGTTGTCGTCAATTAGTCATCCGATTAATTTTAATATCAGTCTGTTCACGAGAAACATAAATTTATTGATTATTTGGTCAATCTTGTTAGGAATTTATTTGTTATCATTTGTTGCACTTTAAAGTCTAATCAAAGAGCGATTTTTTATAATTTGTTTTTAATAGTAATCATTTTGAGAAATACTTTTGCATAGATATTAATTTTTATGATTAGAAGAGTGGAAATTATAGAATTGGATTACATCTCAGTGCAGTTGATATGAATTATTTCACAACAATTTATGATTTAACAAGTGATAAATATTTATTAACTATTGATAAACTAGAATTGATACAACCAATATTCAATGGTAATATTCATTTATTCGATATCAATAAACAATTTATTCAGACTGTGATTGAAACAATTAATTATTAAATACCAATCAGTTGTTTTGATATTGAATAAATTGTTCTGTCAATGTAGAAATTTATAGAGAATATGATGAATTTAGTGATTGATAATGAAGTTTGAGTGCGTTATTAACATATTCAGATTGTAATTCTTTCTCATCTGTGCAATCTAATTTTTGAATTATTTCGAATTTTAGTTCAATTACTTAATAAAACGAAACTTTTATTCCACAACTATTCTTTTGTTTTTAAAATGATCTTTTATTAGATAATAAAATTATAAAAGTAATTTTCATGAATATTGTAATGACATGAATAATAATCATTGACATTTGAATCTAAATGAATTTATTGGATTAATGCAGCATCGATTGCGTTATATCATAGCAAAGGCAATGAACACATTTGACTGTTACTGTATCAGCAAACAGTTCGAGTTCATGAAATTAATTCCACTTCGATTATACTAACCAAACAATTGTATCGAAAATTGCACACAAATTCTGAATTACTTATCAATGAATGATATTTTTCACAAGGAACATTGAAGAGAAAATGCAATGAATATTGAAAGAAAATTACTGTTAATGAAGTAGATATAATTAAGAAGAAAAAAAAAACTAGCACTTAATTTTTATTCTTTATAAGATTTATATTTTTAATAATGTTATTCATAAACTCAATTTTACCAACATTGAATTCAAATAGAATTCATAGATACTTCATTCAATTTCCGATTTTTCTCGACTTATTTTAGTTTTCAAACTTGATAAAATGTTGTCATTATGACATTCAACAACTTTGCTCGGCTGGTTATGCCACTTAAATATTTAAATGATTATATATATATCAGTTTATGAATATGTATATTTCATATGAAAACTTCATGCTCGAGTGGAGTTATGAGGAAAGATGAATATTCTGTTTTTTTTTTATGTTTTTCTTCTCAATATTGCGTGATAACCTGCGCCGTTAAATAGGGAATAGCGAAATGCGTTGAAGAGGCACTGAACGATATAACCAAAAAGTATACAACAAAGCTCAAGCATATTTTTTTTTCCATCTGTGAAGAAATAAACAATTTTATTTCATTCTGAATATTAAATATTATGTTTAATAAAACATCCAAAGCTGAAATACTTGTTGGATGCATCGTTTTTTCAACAGTTCCTTCACATTTAAATGTATAACGTGACAATTTTTATATTCATTCATTTCGTCTTCATTTTTCATTCTGCAGTTTCTTTTTATTCCACCTATTCTAATTCGCATTTAAATAATTTATATTCTTTTAGTTTTGTTTGTAAGAACTGATCAATAATATTGAAAAAAATATCTGATTTTGTTTAGTCAAAAATTCTCAGCGATTATTAAATTCTTTTCATATTTATTGTGATTATCTCTCAATACTTCCCACTAATAAAATATTATTTTTCTTTCAATATCTAAATTCGAAACTCCATCATAATCAGTGAATGATTACCAAATAATCAATAAAAATTCCGTCTTGAATACAAACAAAAGAGACACAAAATGTTACATTACACAACATAAAGTTTGAATAATAAAAATATCTCACCAAAGACTAAAAAATAATAAACTACACATCAATCTAAACGTCATTAAATCGATAATTAAGACTCATCGCTATTCATTTGCAAACAATGCAACCATCTCAAGTCAGCATCCCTTCATCAACTTTTATATCCATCCATAATTAAATTATTAAAAAAAATACATTGTACAATTGATAGAAGCATTTTTTCATTGTTCACGTGACGTTTATTGTCACGATTCCAAATGCGTTGTGATGATTATCTCAATTGTGCATTGCACTAGTGGATGATGGTTGTGTGAATATATCTATACATACAATGAAGAGGGGGTTGGTATACATGTCTGATTGGAAAGCAAACGGAGTCGTTTGTTTCCGTTATAGAAGAGGAAAAAGGTTTGGGGACGGTTGTGGGAGTTGGGAGTTGGATGTTGGGTGTTTGAATGGCAAAGAGAGAGGGAGATGACGACGGGCGAGAGGCGATACGTGCAAAATACAGTAGCGAGTCTCCCTCGAGCCGCCCTATCATTTATTAAAAGCCCGAAGCATCGCGTTTTATTCCATTTCTCCTTTTTTTTTCTCGCTTTCGCGTTTCCCACCCTTTTGCTCTCTTGCTCCTTCGCCCTATACAATCTATATATCTTTTTCACTGGCTTTTTTTCTCCTTTTTTTTTCATGCCACAGTACAAAAAGTCCACCCATTACTGACTAGTCGAGGCGCGCGAGCGCGAAGAGGAAGAGGAAGAACCCGTCGTTGCTTTCAAAAGTATTCAAAGATGTCGCGCGCATTGTTGGGTTATATATCGGACTCTGCGGGCATTCGATGTTGTGTATGTTTTATGATTGTGTGTGTATGCGCGTGTGTGTTTGCAACAGTGGGGATGGTGGCAAATATTCCGATGACGATAATAGGCACGATGGAGTTGAAAGAGACAGAGAGAGATCTGTGGATGTTTGTATGTCTGTATGTGTACAATGCCTGGGCTAACTGTGGAAATTTATGGCTCACATATATACTGACTATTTCGTTCTCAACAATCGTGTTGGCTAAATGCGTGTAATCAAGCACCGCACTAACTTCGATACCGGAATTTATGTATGGATATATGATGGCGCTAAATGAGTTATGAAATGTTTGGGTGAGAAAAAAAGACAGGATGTTTATGGATCTCTTTTTAGGTTCTTTTGGGGAGTTGATTTTTTATTCAGATGAAATGTTATGTTACTATATTTATTTAGGAAGACTTTTATTTCGTTTCTTTTATTCATTTAGATTTAAGAACGCAATTAATTGATTAGTTGCGAAGAAAATTGATTTTTTTTATTTAGTTTTAGGAGAATAATTTTATTCATTTTTGTTACAAATTTGAGTGAAGGAAATTCTTCTTTTTTTTTTTTTGACAGATTTGTTGATGACCTAGACGAAGTATTTTTGATTTAAAAATTATTTCTGCATCTTGGAATTGAGGGAATTTTATTTTTACTTCAAGGTTGTATTGAGTCCGTGTTTAATATGAAATTGTTGACGGTCTGATTCTTTGAGGAAAATTTTCAAGTGATTATGTTGTAGAAGGGATATTGATTTTTTTTTTATAGAAAGATGGAATGGATCTGAAGGAAAAGCTGGAGAGGAAATTGATACTGGTAGATATGAATGGATGCTGTAAAATCGCTTCTTCTATTGTAGAAATATTTTATTGTTGTCGTGAGAATATAGATATGACTATGACGATAATTTTTCATTTTGATTTCACGATATTGCGAGACATATATACATTTGTTTTCTGTAGATATAATCAATTCACAAGTTCTTATCTTAACAAACATTCAAATGAATAATAGGAAATAATAATCCATCAATCCTGACAGTCTTTCCAATGAATTAAATTCATTTTTGTATTTTGTACACCAACGTCTGCTGTCATAAAATTATCCAAAGATTAATATTGAAAATATAATAAATTAGGAAAGAAAGGACTTTTTAACTAATTTTGATTAACAAAACAACTTTTGTGTTCTATATAATAAAGCTTTTTTTATTCCACGATGAATATTAACTCACCCGAGCAACCTTCAATTAATTCATTGATATCGAAACTGAAAAATGTAGTTTTGCAATTTCCATTTGTTACCCTGTCAGATTATTCAATTCCATCGAAATGGGAAAATATTATGAATAGCTTTTCGATAAAATCCGATATGCTTGTCAACATTTTTTTTCCAATATTTTGAATTCTCATGACTTCTCATAATCCGTAAGGGAAAAAAATGGCACAAGAATAAAACGTCTGTATAAATAAAATTTACGGATGAAAAATAAAAACTTTTCATGTAAACTTCCTTGAAAACTTTTCATATTCATTACTAAAAAAAAAGTTCACTCATGGATGCAAAAAATGTAGAGATGAAATGCTTTTTATACTGCATGGAGAAAGAGGATTAATCTAAAATTTAGTACTTGATAAAAATTCGTATTAATTAAAATGACATTTGAATCTAAAATAATTATGAATATGCATCAGTTTGACGAGCCAATCTTCTTAATCGAATATCCAACTTTAATATCCAATTCTCTCTGCGCCATTTGTATTTATAATGCAACTGACTATTTAAAACGATGATCTGGCATTTGGGATGTACTCTAAAAGAATTTAATCACAGCAGTGGTCAAAGTCAGAATGAAGAAGATAATAAATGAATGGGTATAATTTTCAGGAGATTGTTCAACAGAATCGCAGTGATATTTAGAGTCAGTTCATGTCGTATTGAAATCATAAATGATGTGATCGCGAGTCATATTGCAAATTCGCTAACAAGTGCTTAGATTAAATCATGAGATTCCCTAGACAATTTCTAGTTGAATTTGTCAAGTTTACTAATTGCGAATGTCAACTGGATTGAAGGATATCTACTTCAATAAGCAACATTGGTTGTACTAGGAGAAATTGAATTAAGGGAAAATCGAAGTTCGAAGTCTGGATAGAACCCCTTTGACTTACTCTTAATTATCCCTTCACCGCAAATTTAGCTCTCCTTTTTTGAAGGTTAAATGTCTCAATGAATTCAAGGAAGATAAAATAATTTAATCATGAATAATTTTTTGTCTCTACAGTTACCATTTTATTGTTATATATAAATCTCTTATATAATCTCTTACAATAATTATAATATAATAAATAATACATCAATTTATGCCTTGTTTAATTGAAATAAGTTTCGCTTTCAAGTGTTTAAGGGTCTCAAAAGAAATTGTTAATACTTGAAAAGGAAATTGTGAAGGAAGTGTGAGAGGAAAAAGCTACGAAAAGGTGAATAATTAATGAAGACAGGTAGCCAGGTAATGAGAGTGATTGAGAGACTAGGTAGATTCAATAACACTATAGTGAAAGTAAATGAGAATGTAGTCACGGAAATAACATTTCAATTTGTGACTTCCGAATTCTGCGCGTTTTCCGCTCGTGATTTTACTTATTCTTCGTTTCCTCATTCGTTTCATTCTGCATACGTTCTAAAAATATATTTCCACTTGAGATAGTTTTCTATCACCAGACATAGAAAAAGTTAAAATGAATTATTGTTCTTTGATATAATATTTCCCTAGTTCATATTTGTTTAAGAAAAAAGAATGAAAAAAAAAACAAATATCCTGAGCAAGTTATCAATAATTTAAATCGGAAGAAATTGAATTAAAATTTTACTGTGAGACATGGCGAGTTGGGAACGAATACTCTTCCAATGTTAATCTCCATATTTTCATGACTTATGTGTTCACCGATTTAAGATATAAATCGTGAAATTTATATTTGGGAAACGAATTGGAAATTGAATATTAAAGAATGAAGGTATTTTATCACATTCAGTAAGTAAAAGTCAGGTTATCTAAATCGAAAATTCCAACAATTTTTATTTAAAAATTCTAATTACTGTTTATTGATAGCTGCAATATCAACCCCACTGTCTTTCTGTTATCAACTGTAACAAAACACTCAAATAAATGAAAAAAAATCTCTGCAATCAATTAAAAATTGTTAAAAAAGGTCAAAAACCTCAGGAAAGTTACTGAAATGTCTCGAAAATTACCAAAAATCCACTCAAATCAACAAGCCTAAATAAACAATAAACAAATCTCTCTTCTCAAAATCTCACCACAAAATACAAAAGTAATATTTTACCTAAAAAAATGTCCAATCATAATATTTTTACAATTCCACAAAACAAAAATGCTCTCACCAAATGGAAAACTTGATAGTGACAGACAAAAACAATAAAAAAAAAACGCCCACTGCATAGAAACAGACATAAGCAGATCACTCTGATACATATACAACAATATATCTATACAAACAGTCACAAACACATGAATTGACAATGCGTCGTCGTCGACATGTCGAGTCACCGGATCTGCAGTGCAGCTTACTTCTACTCTTATCCCTCTTTGGCCTGCCCACACTTCTCATTCTCTATCTCTTCCATTCTCCAACCCCTCCTTCTCTCCGTGTCACTCTCACCTCATCCTTCCGTCCCTTCTCAACCATATGACGTGAATTATGCAAACGCGTAGACCTCGTCTTATATATTGATGTCGATTCACGATTGTTGAGTCACGTTTTGCATTCATGCGGGCCTTACACCTAATCCCCATAAACTTCCTTCATCAACGTACATTCATATATGTATATATATATATATGTTGGATCTATATATAGACAGCATCTGTTTCCATTTTGCTTTGCTCTGTGTTTCGGCGATATGTCGGATATCGATAAAATTAAATGAGTTTGAATTTATTTTATTTTTGATTGAATAACACCGAGAAGTTTGGTTAATTTAAATATTTTGTTCAATTTCTTGTTCTTTCTTTTGCCCTGTAGTGATATCTTTCGTTCTTTACTCTTGCCTAGTTTCTTTCTTTTTTGTTTTCATCTTCTTTCTTTTCTTTGTTTTTTTCTTTTGCATTTTGAGGGGGGTCTTTTCTTGCTCTACTACTCGACACTGAAAGTAAAATGAGAGCCATTCGATGGCAGCTGTTCCACATTTGAAGGATGGATTCTTAAGCTTGGAGGCTTTTGTGTTGTTCAAATGACAAAGGAACCATCCCCTCTGTCTTGTATATTCATGTGCGTATATATGTGTGTACTTTTTCTTCGTTCATGAGTTCTGACGCATAAAGTCTTTTATTTTTGCATGTTGAAATGGAGAATGTGGAATTTTGGTGAATGATGGTTTAATGTGTGGGGGAAAAATACTGTTTGGATTTTTTGGGGTTGGAATGAGGATTGGAACGTGGGGATACAGATAATATTGAGATTAAATAACCGATTTCTTTTATATTTATTCAGAAAAATTATTTGGAAATATTCTGGGAATTTTTGTTGATTGCAAATTGTTATTGATAAGTTTTAGATAAATATAAGATAAATTATAAAGTTTTGTAAATTTAATTCAGGTTTTAAATATATTGATGATGATTAGATTATATTATCATCAATGATTGTATGAAATACATTTTAAGAAATGTCGGTCAATCCTGTGATAAAAAAATGAATTTATTGCATCGATTTGTTGCAATCAAACAGAATATAAAACACAAAAAATTATGATAAATTTAACAATCAATATAATAAATTTGCATTCATCAAATTTTATTCATCCTGTAAATTATAACCAAATACGGGAAATTATAATTTTCACATTTCTCCTTTGCATCTATCACCAAAACCCAGAATTATAATACATAAAAATATTCAGATATTAAAATCCCATAATTTTTTTCCAACTCACAAAAATATTAATATCAACTCTAAAACTCCAACAAAAATAAAAAAAAAATATGAAAACTTCTTTCCTGCCACATATTCTATTTGCTCTCACCCTTCACAGATCAAATTCTTCCGCAGTTGAATTTATTATCATACCTTCTTTTTTTTTTCATCCTCTTTCAATTTTTTTTCCTCCTGTGCTTCATCTCGTTTGTTCCCTCCTCTGGTTCCCATGATCTTACATCATGCACACACATATAAATACATATATAAACACGCAACCAGTCCCCACGTGATGCTGCCAGATCCACCCATGTGTCACACACATAAATATATATGTGCGTACATACATAATATAAATGTTCGTCAACGCTTATCCAACCAGACAATTAGAAGGCTCATCTTCTTCCACCCTTTATCTTTCTCCTTCGCATGCACACTCGAGACTTACTTTAATATATATATTTAATATATACACATCCTCCACCATAAAAATACTTTCAGCGCCCATACTTCATACACACACACACATAACTTTTGTATACATTCACCATCCATTTTGTTATTTATATAAAAAATATATTTCACCTTTACTTTCTCATTTATTATTATTTGTTTCCATTTTTTCCTTTCTCTCTTATTCTCCTCTACCATGTAAAAATACTCACGAAGAATTTCTTTTCTTTTTTTTTATCGTATATTCACACACTTTATATATAAAATAAAATGTATATTGTTCAATATATGTTGAGTGCAATGTGTATCAACGTTTACTATTATTATCATTATTATTATTACTATCATTATCGCACACTTCTTTCGTGTCTTCGAGTTGTATATTGGATGAAACCTCTTTTATAGCTATTCACACTGCACACACACACACATTGCATAGTAACAATTTATCTTATACTTTTCCTTTTATGATGATGCAGATGAAAAAATCAAGAGGTTTTCATTGTGTGTTTATCATTAATACAAACGTTGGACAATTTTGTGGATTAATTCATCTCGTAGTATAGATCTTTATGTGTGCATTGAGTATATATATATATATACATATATCTGTATGTACAGACAAATTAATTCGAAGATAACGAAGTGGTCTGCCAACTGAATCTCGTTTAAGTGAAATCTTCTTGTTCATGAAGATTTTGAGTTGGCATATCTCGTTATATTTCGTAACATCTTTAAATATATATATAAATGTATATAGATGTATATTTAAGTGAGAATGTAGAGGGTAGGAAAGAGAAAGAGGGAATGAGGGAGAGTCACTGGAAAATTTTCTCATTAGAACTGAGGGTTAATCCAAGCAATTCGGGTGCGCGAGATTTCTTCTCTGAATGACATTTCTCGTTAACAAATGAGAAAACGACGCAATAAGAGGATGAGAGAGTGAGTGGAAAGAAAAAAAAATGAAAAAAAAAAAAAAGGAAAAGAGGAAAAATATATTATGAAGTGGATGAGTGAAGAGAAAAAAAATATCTCTCTTTGCATGAGGATAAAAAGAAGTTGGAAGAGGTGAAGGTGGTTGTGTTGAGGTATTTGCGTGTACTTCAGTGTGTGCAGAAGTGAAAAGAGGGTTGGAATGATGGAAATGAGGTAGAGAACATTAAATGTAAGAGATAGTGTTGTATATAATGTTGGAATGAGATGGTGTAACCAGATGATATCGTTGTCTATTGGGAATAGGAGAGTTAGTTAAGGTTACACATTCGACCTCAATTGAGAAGTTGCAGTTCATTGCATAGGAATTGTTAATTGACCGCTTGTTCCTGGATTTTTTTTTTCTCCACATTTTTTCTTTTGTTGTAATTTTTTTTTTCTGACTCTTTCAGTTCAATGAGGAGTAAATTAAAGATGAATGTCGCTTTATGGATAGGATGAGGGGAAGGAGAAAATAGTTGGTGATGGAGAGTGAAGGGGTGAAGGTAGATAGGATGCTGTGATGCACTTTCATCGATAAAATTTAATTCGCTACGAGTGGCTGGTGAACGAAAAAGACTTTGACTTGACTCGGGTGCTTCCTCTAGTTGAACATAACTCGTCGTGACAGGCCAATCGTCGGATAGAGTAATTAACGACAAAGTGTCTTTCTCTTCTGCTCGTTGTGTCTTCCTCACTAACCTTTTTAGAACGTCACTTTTCTCCAACGTCACGTATATTAATTTCCTGATAAAACACTTAGTTCAACCCTATTCAAGATTGAGGAGTTTGGTCATCGTGAATGGATGAACAATTCAGTGAATTTGAAGAATTTATTGTGACTTTTATGATAATGTGGATTATTAAATGGCGCAGAAGTGATTTTAGATGGTAAATTCATAAAAACATTTAATAATATAAAATATTCTGATCACAGACAAAACAACTGAAAGAAAAAAAAGACAATGCTGAATCATGTCAATAGTGATATGATCTTTGCATATCAGTTTCGTTATAAAAACTGTTGCTCAAAGCCAGATTGAGTAACTCTAATAATTTCATATCATCAAGAATGGAAATAAAAAAGTGGCTAATGAAATGAATCCGGATCTATTTCACTCTGCTCATTTCAGACAGTTCAATCAACTCTGCATGACACCAGTCTATCACTAACTGCGCACTTCCTCTCGGAAATCTTCATCGATTGGTTGAAGAACCAGGTGATCACTGAAAACCTACTTCTTCAATATTGATCCACCTCTTCTTCATGGCTCTGCAACGTTCAACATCACATTATTTAGAAAGAGTAAATAGCGAGAAAATGTGGAAATATACAAGAAGATACGAGAAAGTAATGGGAGATAGTTAGAAAATAAGAGTAAGTGGATGGTAAAGGTCAGTGCATTATACTGAAAAAAGGTGCAAGGGTTGAAGTGGATGTTGAGTGCAGTATGAAGGAGAATAAATAATAACAATATCTAATATCAAATAAATAATGTTTGTACCATAGATATTTTCAATTTGAATATGCGAGTTGTTATGAGGTTGAGAAAGGTATTTGCAATCAATAATGTTGATGTTGCAAGAGATAAGCCATGATCAAAATTGTAAGGAATGAAATGGAATGAATCGGATACAATAGAGATGGTATTAGCTATTGGGAATGTGAGGCAGATACAACATTACTTATTCCAAAGGTATATTGCACAATACATCCTCACTACCATTGATCCGGAACAAATTGCAACGGTTATTCCATGTTCAGAATAGCCTTCTCCATCAGCCGAATTTTAGATGCCGGAAAATATCGGTAATTCCTGAGGTGGAATCAATTCCATGTTCATCTTTCAATCTCCATCTGAAAATTGAAGATATTATTCATGCCAAATATGTAATGAATAGTTGAATTGAAGAGTGGAAAAATGTGATATTGAATGGTCTGTATCAGTCGACTGATACTTTTTCATATTTATAATTGATCCTTTGGAAGAATTTTTATTAGTTATAATTATTTGCATAGATAATTGTTGAATATTCTACTGATTGTTGTTTAGAAACTTGGAATGTCTGACGAGTAAGTGTACAGTTCATTAATGTCGTAATAGAATTACGTGTCAGAGGTATTGACATGCTATGTAAGGTCTCACTTCTTAGACTGCTTCATACTCAAATCAATTTCAAATTTCTGTATTGGTGAATTAAACAGATGGAAATTTACAGAGAAGAAATTATTTAATCGATACTACTGACGAATTTAATTATATTCAAATATTATTGAAGAGCAATGCAAAGAAAATTTTGTTCATTGCAGATAAATTAAATGCATTTATATAATTAAAAAAATCCTCTTAATATTTCCAATGACCTCCAATGTATAATTAAATGAACACAAGTATAATTCAACGTTTTTCTAACGTACAATACTTGAATTTCGATCTCTTTCGCTCCTCTTTATTTCGTTCCACAACTGATTTGATAACATTCAAATTCTAAACAATACAAAAAAAGTGCATAACTAATAACGTGTAACAATTAAAAATCAAATATTCTTAATATTGCAACGTTGCATTATTGAAATTTGTACGATTGGTCGTAGATAGCAGTGGCAAAAAGTGGAGAATGCTATTATCAAATAGTCGTTATCACTGCTATATTACAGTGTGGCAACATTGCTGCACACGTAAACGAAAAATTTAAATGAACGTCACCAGACCTTGTGGTAGGATGGTTGGTTTTCATCCAGCCAATGTGCAATACTGGCTTGTTTGCCTGGCAACCTATGGTCACATACCAGTGGTGGTCATATAGTAGTAGTAGTAGCTCTAGTAGGGTGAGCACAGAGTAAATCGTGCGGAGACTGAAAAAAAATATGCATCAGTGTTGGTAAATGGTTGGTGCCTGCAAATGAAGAAGAGAAAAAAAAAATGGGAAAAAAAAGGGGGGGACAAATAATAAAATAAAGCAGAGGTCGTAGAAAATCTGGCTTGGTGGTTTTTGTCTCTGGGATTTTAAACTAAATAAGTCTTCTGTTTGTCACGAGTTTTTTTTTTCTACCATTATTCTGAAAGTAGGGGATTTTTTTTCTCCAGCGATTTCTTTACCGAGAACCGGACGCAGTGTCAATGATATAAAGTTATGTTCTTGACGATAAGAAATTACCCGAGATACGGATACATATGTAGTGAGATAAATGAAGAGTTTATATCCTGGTGAATGTTTCGACAACTGGGGAAAAAAAGTTTCAAATTTTAGAGGAATCAAATTAGAATAAATTGAATCAAATGAATTCTACTTTTTATGTTGATCAGTGAACACATTCGGAGTCAGTTAAGACAGCGATGTTTATTTCATGTACATTGCAAGTCTCTTTTTCTAGTAAGCGTATTCGTTTGTACGTGATGACTGATGATTATTCATTCTCATCTGACTTGTTGAATAATTGAAATAAATCTATGACAATTTTCATAGATTTTCATCATTAATTTATCATTTTTTCATTCGTTTCGAAACAAATCGATATCGAATTATAGTTTTGCTAGAATACGTTTGATAAAAATAAATTTCTATTTAATCGGCAACCTGTCAATATATTATCGAATAAATATAATAATATACTGAATATCTATTGAATTTAATTCAAAATGTCTTGACCCATTTCGTCTGCTTTTACTAAACCCACCATACATTCACTTCAACAGACCCTTTCGCGCTCAAGAGACGACCCTGTCTAATATTTCTACTATCCCTCTCGATTTTACGTTGGTCCCCATTGTCGTAAGAAGAAAGTGATACATTTATATAAAACAAAATTAAATTATTGACAAGTAAATTAAATTAAAACTAATAAAAATGTCACATGGTGTTGCTTAAATTAATCTTAAAATACATCGCACTGTATATAATAAAATCGAGGAGTTATAATTGAATAGCTAAATTAACAGATCGATACACAGAATAGCAAATATTCTGAAACAGTCAATCAATGTTTTGAAATTGACAAAAATAGAATAGCAAAATTCAGGAAGTAATTGCAGAACAATATAAAATGCATAACCGAAGTGATAAACCATTTCCCTTCTCTCAAATCACAAATTCAATTTTACCAATAATCAACTAAACATTATTGTTCAATTATACGTAACAATAAAGGTATTTATTATACCAAAAGCAATACTAATCATGAGAGGGGTCAAATTGAAGCATAAAAAGAGAAACCAATGAATGAGAGAAACTTTAACATATGCACAACGCATAGTGGATTGAAGTTTCCTCGTATTTTACCATCACAAGCCGTTGGTCCGTTCATTTGCCCGACGAATGAAAAGATTGGGCGCAATTGGCCTCGTCCTGTGTGTATCGAGGCCATATGCATATGAAGTTACATAGTGCACGTACAAATACCCATACAATGATAGTACATAGTCTCTTTCATATTTCCCTCAATTTTCCTTCTTCACCACCCAGTTCTATATTATCTGTCTCTACACCAGAACAATTAAATAAACATTCTCTTTTTTCCATCTCTCCTTCTAATTTGTTTGAATATTTAATTTTACCAATGTTACAAGTTGAAAAAAAAAATCCACTCTCACGTTTATTCCAGAATGAGAGAATTAATAAATTCATATTAACTGTCGTATCTTTTTTTTTTATATTCAACATTTTTCAACAATTACTTTTGATGAATGACAATCGTTGATTTCAACAGTTCAATGAACAATAAATAAAATAACTTCACGTTGTTAATTATTAATAACCACCCCTATATTATTACCTCGTCAATTTATATATAAATATAATTATCTGACCAATTAAAATTGCTCACCAATTTTCAATTTCGACATTCAACCCAGCAACAACATCAAAAAACGAAAATAATAAAAACCATATAAATATAAATATAAAATAAAAGAAACAACGTGAAAAAGAATGAAACAAAAGTATATACTATTTTACGATGAAAAAAAAAAAGCAAGAAAAGAAAACGATAGTTTCCTTATATAGTCCAACTATACTCCTACACTTATCTACTCATTCTTGTTTCACTTCTCCTCATTCTCTTCCTCATTTTCAACGTCGTCTGGTCTATGCATATAAATCTCCTCGCGCTCTCTTGGGTTTCTTGCACGCTACCTCCCCTATTTCACGTGCCCTCTCCCTCTCTTATACACAAACCCCTACTCGCCCTGAACGTTCTCATCCTCTCCTCTCACATTGAACGTTGGCATAGCAACGGCTCTCTTGCCCCCGGCCAGACTACCGTCCCAAAAACATTGACCTTAGCTACCAGCACACATTTATGTGTCTATACAGACATATTTTACTTTATATATAACGTCATGCACACATACAATACACAAGTTCATCTATTTTCTCAATATAACGCATCGTCGACGTAACACAGGTATATATATAGGAGTACGACGTATATAAACCTAGATAGTAGTACAGGTTTAACTATGTGTCGTTGCATGTTAGCCAATTGCACACGTACGTCACTATCAATCGTTTTACTCGACGTGTGTCTGTGCGAACAACTTTGTCTATATTCGTTTTCTTCTATTCCTTTTTCGTCTCTTCTCTCATTCTATTCCAGCAATATACTATTTTTTTCAGTTATATACATGTGTATTGTCAACACCCTATCGTTTCAATCTGTCAGGAAATAACACTCGCACTTCAAACGTACGAGTAGGAATGATGAATTCTTTTCTATTGCTATTTTTTTCTTTTTTCACTCATTTTAGTTCTCTGTTCTATTTCTTTTTGTTTTTAGTCATCTGTTCTTGTTGTGTTTTTTCTTTTCTGTTTTTGGTGATCATTTGCTCTGCTTTGTCGTGTGAATTCGCTTCATGTCCACTGATGTGTAGAGGTCATGGCAATGACTGTCTAGTTGACACGCGAGTTCATTTCTGTGAATGAATGTGATGTGTGTGTTGTGAGAAAGTTTATATTAGTTGTGTGATTCTGGATATTTTCCTGTGTTTTTTTTTGTTTGCTGGTTTTTTTCTTTCTTTTGTTTTTGTGGTTCATTTTCTTAGTGGATTCGCTTCTGCAGTGTGTTAGCGTCTGATGCTGGTTGGCTTTGCACTGGGATCCAATGAGCCGCAGGCAATGTTGGCGGACGGGTGGTTGAAGAGGGAAACACGTTAACACCACTGGTTGCAAAAGCTGGGAAATATGTGTGTGGTTATATGAATATATGGATGAAGACGCGTTGGATTTTGACGTTGACTTTTGTGTGAGAGAATAGTTGAGCCTATTTGAGGTTGAGATAAAGTGAGAATGTATAGGAATGGGTATTAGATGTGGATGAACGGAAAAATATACGGGCCCGATTGACCAGGGATAATTTTATTGTTACTCTCAGGTACTTTTGGTGGAACAGAGATTGAAAAGTTTGAAGAGTAGTGAAATTCATTTGAAGAATTGCAGGCTTCTTTTTTGAATTTAATTACAATGAAAGGAAATATGAGAATGAGGTAAATTTTCTTGTACAGAAGAATTCAGAAGTGATTATATTTCACGTCGAAAATGTTAGATTGACATGTCAATGACAAGAAGTTTATCTTCAACTGGCTCTTGACAGAGAAAATTTTTCAAAGTGCGGTAGAAACATTGCAAAGAACATGAGGTGTCCATATGTTCGGTGTCCTTGATGATTTTACAACCCTCCTAGGGTTGTTCTAGGGTCATTCATGACACTCAAAAGCAAACTGTGAAAATAGAAGATTGAAAAAGGTTCAATGGAAAAAATTACAAAGGTTATGGTGAATATTAGGTAGGTAGGAAACTTCAAAAGATAATTATCACAAAATTTCATTGGGAAAATATGTTCTCAAATATTTTGTAGCAAATTCCAACGTAGACATATTGATAAAATAGATTTTAGAATTCGGATTTGTTTCTTTCCTCAGCAGAAAGATGTTATTATCCTCATGAAAATGATATTGAATTTCCAATAATCAATTAGAAATTTTAGCAAGGAATGAAGGCGCAATATGAAACGTTTGGATTATTTAATCAGGATTTTCTTTTATTTAATATCGTGATACGAATGGATAAAATACAGAGTGCAAGAACTTGAAGATGTTACTGATAAGATATTATTAGAACTATTTCTATTTTTATTTTTTTTTCCTACAAATTTAATAGTCATTGTTATCAGACTATCATGAAATTGTGTTTTCATAGATTCGACATCCAATTTTATGTCTCAGAACACATGTGGATAGAAGTAATTTTAAAAACTGTCATGGTCGTTACTATCAGCAATGGTGAAATCGTGATAAAAATACTCGTTGTAGACAGTAAATACGACCTGAAAATGACATTTAATAATGCTGCATCGTAGTGGTTGATGTATCTGGATAGAATACAGATGAATCGATAGTAAACAACTGTTTATATTGATCGGGGAGAGGTTTCTATGTGTCTGAAAGTTGATGCTCACTAATTGTAAGCGTGCCATGTTGGAGGATTTTCCGGTAATAAAGTCAATTTTATTTTGATGTTGTTCTGGTATAGCCGACTAAAATTGAGGCGTCGATTTATCTCCAACACAAAATTTGTACTTCATCCCATTCTGTGATTCAACGGATTATTATCTTCATTATTCAATTATTCTACTTATTATAATGCGAATGTGGTTAATTCGGATGTAGCTATCCGTCCGTAATTTAATCTTGAAAGGAAAGCGAAAAAAAATTAAGAGGAAATGGCTACTAAGAGCAGGATATTCTCGTTGCAATTCTGCATTCATAACGATATTAATAAAATTGTTGAACTGAAAACTTTGCAATTTAGTTGGTATAAATGATTTTTCTCTGATTTCATTAGCCGTATTTTCAGGCATTCATTAACAGTTCCAGTTGAAAGAGTTCTAAAAGAACTTGGCTATTTGTAGTAAATTTTAATTTTAACTAAAACGAACTGAAATCAACGCGAATTTTCGAATCTTTGATAGATAAAGATTTACTGAAAACAAAAGTTTATTATCGGTATTAAATGCAAAATAGAAAAATAAAAACAATTATCTATTTCATGCAAATTGAATATTGAAAAAAAAGAAAAAGATTCACTTTGGCAATACGGAAATATCTGCTTTTGAATGAAAAATTATTCTTCGGGAACGCTCATAATTGGTGCAATCAATTGAGGTATAAGCCGATACTATATGCATGTCACATAAAATATAAGCTAGGTATTCGGCTATTATACCAGTCTGAAAATCCTTGGGATTGACATGGGGATTAATTAGTTATAGTTCCCAGTCTGAAATGATGGTGAAATTGATAACTAATATATTGGCACTGGAATTCAATAATCAAATGAATGAATTTAATTTTCAAGCGTAGAAATTATATGAAATCGAAATAGCTAATTAGTCCGTTATGTAGGAACGTATAGAGAGCATAGAAGGTCGGTTAGAAAATGCCATGAATTATTTTGAGGGCATGGCCGTTAGTTACTTGATAACTTTGTAACAATGAATCAGCTCAAGGACAAAATTTTGAGAGAAATATATTTTTGACAAATGTTGACTTCTATTTAAATAAATAGAAATATCTCAGATTTTTAATGCTATGGTTTATTATTTAGTTGAATACGTCAATGAAGATCTATAGCAAAAATATTATCGTTAGTGACATTGATCAACTGTGCAAAATTCTGGGTCAGTTTTTGTGTTTATTTATGAATGGAATAACTAAGGAAATTTTTAGCATAGCAACAAAATAATTATATTTTGACGTCAGAAGCAATTTCATTCTAAAATAGTTCAATTTTCAGTCTTTATTTATCTTTCCAATATCTATTTGCGTATGAAAAACAATTTCAAGAATTGATTTTCAATAAATAGCACTGACAACTGATTGGAAGTGTTTCATATGGAAATAGGTCGTTATCGTTAACAGTTGTTTATAAATTGTAGATAATTCTAGATTAACTTAATTAGTAAGTCGCATATTTGAACGTCACACATCTTATTGATTCACTTCCTTTTCTGTTGAAATTTACACATAAATTCTTTATCTTCCTATCCAAAATTGCGTTCTTATTAATTCAATGAATCATCATGACTACTAACTTTAATACTTGTCCTTCTTTTTTAAGCTCAGTGTTTACCATTTAATTCGTTAGCAGAAGAACTCTGACCAACATCACTATAAATTGAATCATCCATACGAATAACTCAAGTGAAAAAAATAGAACGGAATAGAACTCGTAAAAGAGAAAACACATCCGGTTTTATTTTTATTCTCTACATTATCAGCTCCTCAATGAATCAATTGCTTAGTCGATCGTGAAATACATAAATCATCATCAGATAATGCATGCTAACTTATCCACCATCACTATCTTTCCAAATATATATTTTCATTGTCAATAGTTGCCAAGAACTTGTAACAGTAAAAAAAAGATAACAATCAGTGCTACTAAAAATTATCTGTAACAAAAAAAAAGGGCAATTGGTAAAATCGCTTTTGCTTTATCATTTCCAACTTCAACTAATTCTATCAAAGCCAACACTTCAAAAAGTTTTCCAAACTTTTACTGTAATATAAGACTATAACTAACGTGTTAAAAAGTAACCAGCAACCTAAACTCGTCATAAGATTAATTTATTTTTCTCAATATCATAAATAAAAATGTATGCCAGTAAATTTAGATTACACCACTGAGATAGGCCACAAATGATTATAATTTCATCACTATGAAAACTACTAATTAACCTCACAACTATAAATTATCATTATAAAAAATTGTCATTTGTCCTTCGGGTTATTTTATCACTCGGTTATTCATTTTTTTTTTCTTCTCATTCTACTCTGCATAATCATCATGATTATATTCTCTCATGAAGTTTCGTATTACCATGCGTCCTACATTGTCGCTTTTAATAGCAATTACGTGGTGTGTCTCAAAGATGAACGCGCGCACTTTAACATTCCATGTCCATGTATGATTGTATTTGTGTGTAATATTAGTCGTGTGTCGTATAAACTCACCAATTAAATCCAATATAGGGAGGAATGTAGGTTATAGCCGCTGGGCAATTCTATTGACGGATCAAAATTCCGATATAGGGTCATGTACATGGTGTGTCCATGTGTATATTTAATTTGTTTCTTTTTCCTTTTCACTATCTTCGTGCTTGGTGATATTAATAAATTCCGTTTATAATAATGATGAAAACAAATTGAATAAAAATAAAATAATATAATAAACTAACATGGGATAAGAAATTTTGTTGAACATTTTATTACTTCTCATTTCACTTAGTTTAATCATGTTTACTTATTATTAAAATACGTTAACCTAAAATTTCTGAAGCAATTGGATGTTTTATATTACGGCAATATAACTACGATGTGTGACCGAAGAATCGAGAGAGAAAGATAGAGGTCGACGAACAAAGTGAGGGTCAAAACGTGGGATATATTCCGAGGCGTTCAGCAAAATCGAATTTGCATAGGTAATAGAATTCGGGGTCGAGCACGGTCGTGAACGCACACGAATCGCCCTCTTCAATGCTACTATGTGTCTATGTAGATGATATATATCTGCATACACTCTTACACAATTGAAAAACAGGAAAACTTAGTGTAGCGTTATTTGTGTCGACTAATGAAAATCCGGTTTTCCGATAAAAATCCCTGAAGAAAATAAAATCAGGTTTTATTTTGTGCTTTCTTTTTTTTTTCCTTGTCATGTATCAATTTTGTAAATTAAATTCTTGTGATATTTTATTCCCAAGTTCATACTGAGAAAAATTCCCTATGGTGATTAATTTTATATTCCCAGGAGTGTTTTTTTCGTCGATACTGATTTTAAAATTGATATATTGGGTTATGGCATAGTAACAATGAGATAAGAGAACGAGAGAAGTTCTCTTATGTTACATGAATTGAATTGTATATTACGCTAGTGGTGTATAGTTGCAGCAAGAATTGACCCGATGATGATCTCACTCTCTTCCCTTGTCGATTGAATAAACCCGCAGGCGCGTTATATAGAGACATCTATACACAAATGAATGTATATATATTTGAATACAATGCCTGGTTCATTAATATTTCTATTCTAGGCGTTTGCATTTTCATGTGACGGTTTGAATGTTCAAAAGAGAGGGGACAATAGCGATAAAGTAAGAAAGAGGAAATAAGAGATTTAACGCGTGATAAACATCAAGAATGTCACGTGCACGTGATCGTTGATGAAATTAAATACAATGTGAAGATACTTTGGAATAACAAGAATATGTGGCATTAATTGGATTTGTATTTATGGATAGTTTCATTTTATTATTTTGGAAGGAAAGTTTTTATAAATTAAATAGATTGGATGAAAATGTTATTTGTAATTGATTATATTTAGTTGGGTAAAGTAAATGATTGAATTTCATGTGAGTAGATTTGGGTGAATTTGGACAGATGACAAGCGAAGAATTTCGAGAATATGAAAGTAAAAAAATTGTGAGAATATATTTAGAGAGAAAAACTAATTCAGACGGTGTTGGGATCAAGATTGGTTTGTAATATTGTTCGCTAGGTGAGAAAAGTTGTGGAAAAATTCTCATTCTGGTCACGATAGAGTGTTAGCAATATTTATGAAGATATTACTGAAATATATCAGGAACTATTGGACAATAGCACTTTACACAGTACATTTCTATTGTGATTTAGAAGTTTTTAAGATAGAGAAACTGAAATATTACTGTTACGCTTGAAGAATATTCGGCAAGTTCTTTCAGTTTTTTTTTTATGTGGTTGAAAATTTACCAATTCAATATAAATTTATCATAAATTCAATTATTTTTGAACCACAAGTTTATTCAAAATTTGTACCAGTCTCAGAAGTTGAATATTTGCTCGTTTTAATCTCTGATAGTTCTCATGTCGCATAATTATGTCAACCACTTTTCCCAAATTTTAATGGAAAACGTGAATGGAAAAAATATATATAAAATTTCAATTTCCTTGATAATTATTCAACTGAAGAGAAAGTGTTAAGTTGAATAGCAAAATTTATTAATGATGTGGGATATTTTAATTGTGTCCAGTAATTATAATTTATCTACAACTTTATTTATATTTTTCCACCATTATTGAACCGAAGAAATCGCTGACTTGTAGACCAAAAATTTCATTTAAAAATTAATGGTTTACTTTCAATGAATCACAATTTCAGTTTTATTAATTAATCTACACATAATAAACAAAATCAAATTCATCTGACTTCCTCCATCTTCAATAACAACATTCGAAACAAATTCATATTAAATTATGTTTTTGTTGGAGTACGTTTGATAATAATAAATTTCTATTCAATCACAAATTTATCAATATGTTCAATATCTATTGAATTTAATTCAAAATTTTGTCTCGACCCATTTTGTCTGCTTTTACTAATCCCTTCATACATTCACTCCAACCGACCCTTTCGGACTCAAGGCACGACCCTGTCTAACATTTTTACTATCTCTCTCAATTTTACGTCAATTCTGATCAACTTAAGAAAAATAAATTCCACTGCAATACAATCATAAATTGAATCTCATTGATATATTTATTTAATAAATCATTTTTTTTTCTGCTTGCAGGTATAGCGAATGCTCTATAATGCTGACACCAACATGACGGATTTATATACCACTCGAAAAATCCCAAGGCAGTTTGGGGAAAACACGTCTTGAATTCCCACGTATGAATATTTAAAACAACAGCAAAACTGATACGTTCAAACACGATTTACACTACAAATAACTTCATATATTTTTTTTTCTTCCTTTTCTATATATTCATTCTATAAAATAATACACGTATATTTTCTAAGTTCAAGGGGTATCCGTGTGACATATGTTCCCACCCTCCTCTCGTGATCCCCCACAATTTCATCGCGTACGTTAACCAATCCAAAGAGAAAACCAATAGTAATAGAGAGAAGTGACGCAAGAAAAAAAAAAGTAAGAACACGAGGTAGTCACGGCAAGAATTCACGCACTGTTGTATGAGTGGCTAATAAATCTCGTGATTCTATTTCCCGTTCACGATAGAGTGAAAGAAACAAAAATGGCGCGCAAGGAATCGTGAGAGGAAGCGAATCGTAATTTGTTTTTTTGTCTTTCGATTAGCAACTCTTATTCTTTATCCACTACTTTATTGCCGCCTCTTTGCACTCACACTGAATTTCCGAGTGTCGCACATAAAAAAAAGTACTCATGAAAAAAAAAATAAAAGAGGAAGAAACCGGAACAAGCCTTGTCGTCGATTTGATTATCTTCTCTGCTTGCCAATTGAGTATATAGTGGTGCTACAAAAAGATATCCCGAATTCTTTTCATCGATCAAAGAACGAGCGTAGGGACGAAAAAGAAAATAGAAAAGAAGAAGAAAGGGAGAAAAAATTGGTAGGTGAGATGCAGGAAGTGAGAAGGAAAAAAAAAAATGATGTCGACGATGGTTTGGTGTGCAGTGGCTTCCATACCCAAGATTAAACGACTCGTATGCGCTATCCCCACTATTTAATATACATATATAACACGCACATAAAGAATGAATGATGTATGTATGTGTATATACATGTTCCATACTTCTGTGAACACGATGGAGATTTAACAGCTACCCAAGATTCGACGGCAGTTGCGCCAGTGCTCGCACAGCATCAGAGCGACAAGCTCAATTCTGTGCTTATCCCTCAATTTAATCTTCTTTTTCCACACCTTGTTCGTTACCTTTTTATCATGTTTTTTTTTTTTGTTAAGACTAGTAATATTTGTGTTTTATCTTACATAATTTTGTGTGTTGTTTAGTCACGTGATTACATTTTGTTCGTCTTGCAGATGGAGAAAAATGTCGTTGATAGAAGTCAGGAGTTTATGTGTTGAATATTATTGGGTGTGAAAATTGAATTGGAATTTGTTGGAGGTTTATTGATTAATAATTGAAATGATACATGGGATTGGTGAAATGAAATTTATATTGTGTGGAAATCGAATTGATAACTGTTATCTTGGTTGATATAGGAGGAAACATGACGTTTAGTGTAACAGAAAATATATTGCGAGAGTGAATTCAGTGAAAAATTGTGAAACCTTTTTTTTTGGTAATCCAGTTTTTTTGGATTGATTATTGGAAAGGTTTGTTTGTTGCTAGTGGCAAACATTGTTCTGATGTTCATTGAATTTGTGATATATGTAATTAACTTGCAGAACGTGTCTCTGTTAATTATTAACCGACCGGAAGTGTGTTTAGAGTGGAACATGGTGTGAAACGCAGTTTATTTATCGGTTTCCTGACTCAGTATGTACATACGTTTGGAAGTTTTTTTTTGGGGTCCAGTTGGCTGTTGATATAACAAGGCTCATATTGGATATATACAGACTAGTCGAATAATTGTTCCCAGAACAGGAAAATTTATTTAAACTTTATGTGTAGTGAAAGTTTCGCAGAATATTTTAAGATTTAAAAATAGTTCTCAATTGACTTAAATTTATGATTGTAAATAACTCGGAATCTATCAGTCCAGCGACGAAATGTGTTATATATGATTTTGTAGGAAAAACGATTGCGAATAGAATTGTAGGAGACCATTTTCATCGTAGAATACATAGTTATGAAGATATAATCAATGAAATAGAGGTGAAATCTGTCGTTAAAAATCCCTGTTAAGTTTTGATGTTTTCCTGATTCTCTACGTGATGAGAAAATGAACATGAAGTTGATCGAATACGTAGAAATCACGTGCGAGAATCAAATCCAAATTGCAAGACGTTTCTTTTTATTGATCAATTCTACCAACAAATAATTAGAAGCGATAACAGAAATTTAACAAATCATAAAGCAAAGTAAGTTACACATAAGAATTAAATTAAATTTGTTAAACATAAAATACTACAATTTCTTTCTTCACTTAACCATTTTGCATCATTCATAAATCAAATAAATGTTCTCACAGAACAATTAAACAATGCACGACACGAGAAATCGCAACCTACACAAAACACACACAAACATCTTAATAGTTAGATACGAATCGTATTTTATCAGATGATTTTTCCAAGTACTCAAAACAAAATTGCAATGGCGTCAACTTCAAAAATTCCTTAATCACCATTGACGTTATCTTTTCCATCCAGTGGCGTAAGGGACTGAAACATTTTTCCTTATCCCTCCATCAAGATTCAAACTTTACAAAATCTCCATCTCTTTTACATCTCACTGAACCTTTTCCCCCTCATTTTAAAATTACTTTCAAAAATCTTTTACCCACAACCGCAAAAAAATCACAACTTCATCAACAATCTCAATCAATCATTTCCCAATATCAAATAATTCTTACCAAAATTTACCATCAACACTTGTGAATTATTTCCTCACCACATAAACAAATAACATTTTTTCTCCATAGACATCTTAAAAAAATCCCCTAAAAATAGAACGCCCTCAAAAAATATAATATTAAAAAATCGCAATGCCACCAAGGGCAATTTAAAACTAATTTTTACTCGACTGTAACTTACAGAATTACATCAACACAATACATCTACTCATTGTCAGTCTTCGTCCCCACTTTTTCCTCTGAAATGATTCTCTCGCTCCCACAGTGTGTACATGTGTGTATGTGTGTGTGTCTGTACTGTAATTTAATCGACGCGAAATGTGTAGCGCGTGGCCAAACGCTAGAATGAGATAGAGAGAGGATAAGAGAAAAATAGTCAGAAGATGGCGCCCTCATCTGTGTAGCGTGTGCACAGAGCAGCAGCGTTGCAAGCTTTATTCATGTGTAGATCGCACAAGGGAAATTCCACTTGGTAGTTCAGTTTGGCCATCAGCATGAACAGTTACGGATGTATTTCACTCTTCATCTCCATGTCTTTTCTTTCTTCTTAATACTACCGGATGTAAAGTTACATTGCGCGCTGTTATTCACAGTTAAATAATCAAAGTATTTACTTTATGTGTTGATACAATGATTAATTCTATAAATAATTCTTCATGGTCACATTCGTTTCGCTTTATGTCGTTGGAAAGTTATTTGGTGAGAAAATTATTTTTGTTACAATATTATTATGTTTCTTTTGTTTTAATTATTTATATGTTTTGTTTATTAATTTCTATTGTTTGTTTCAATGTCGAGTGTGTGGTCATTTTGTGTCTTTGATTAATCGAATTATAACGACACAAAGAGTGGGGAATTCTCTTTTTTTTTTTGTGTCCTGAAGGGGGGCTTTACAAAAGAACTTGAGACTCATAAATTTTGAGAATCTGTATACTATGGAAGGTGAAAGAGGAGGATGCAGTCGTGGATTTGTTGGTTGAACTGCGCGCGCGCGGCACGTGATCATTTGCTCCCTCTGTAAATTTCTTTAGATGGAAATTTAGTGACGCATTTGCTGGATTTGGTTTAGTTAATAACGTAATATTTTCTTTTATATTATAATTTAAATTTTCTTTTTTTGTTTTCACTTCATAGATGTTGATATTCATCATTATTTGTTCATTAATCGGATTTTATTATCAGTAATTACTATTGATAAAAAAAGGGAGAAGTTTATGACAATAATGATAACGGAATAGTTTGAATTTGTCTAAGTGAAAGTTTGAATGATTAAAATGACGAAGAAAAATCATAGGTGAATTTTCGTGCGGTGATTACCAACGATGATGAAGAAATGACGCGTTATAGAGGTGAAACTTTTGTCCACTAAAGTTTTTGAGTGGTAGGGAGAAATATTTTCTATTCGTTCATATTCGTAAGCTCTCGGTTTTTCTCAAGTGGGGGAAACTTTCCTGAAAATTTAGGGGAATAGAGAAGTTATTGAAATGGGAAATTAG